>VYZQ01020952.1:0-39365 GCA_013400655.1 Mystacornis crossleyi
AATGCTTAACCACCCTTTCAGTGCGATGACCCCGCATGTGCTGCTGGAGAGCCTCAGTGGTGTGGGAGTGCAGGAGAGCCCATCCCACCCTGGCGTTGCCTGCGTGGTGCCTTGCAGAGCTCTGCTGCGGCAGCCAAGGGGGCCCACGCTGTGCTAGGGCTGGACTCTGCACTGCTGTCAGCCTGGAACCGCTTTGCATTTTCCCTTGGAGGCGGCAGCCTCCCCTCCTTCCCACCCTGCTCGAAGCTGCTGCTGCTGCGTGCTGCTAAGTAGCCCATAGACTCTGCCTCAGAGCTGGCTATGGCTATTCCATGTACGTGGGTGGAGATGCAGTGGTAGCAAAACCTATTATTAAGATTATATGAAGATTTCCATTTATAAACACCCTCTTTTTACAGGGTTGTAACTTTCAAAAATATCCTCGCTGTGGCTTGAAATTTCCTGTGCTTTGTCACAGGCAGAGAAGTGAGATTGGCTGGGAAAATTGGGCAAAGGCTCTTGAATGCATTTTGGTGCAAACGCAAATCCAGCATGTTTGAGCTTTACAAACTGAAACATTGCGGGTGGCTGGATTTCAGGGACTGCTAGACATCTGTCCAAGTCACAAATGAAAAACCTCAGCACAGCAATAATAAAAATCATTCAAAAAATCCTTTTTTGCAGACACCCAGTACAAACGTCTCCCACGGTAAACAAATGCCTCTGTTTTCTAGGCTTTGCTGAATCAAACCTGGGCTGAATTTCTTCTGAAAATAGTACTTAACACAAAAATGTATTAGGCTCATCTAAATCATTGAAAGCTGTGGATAACTGTGCTCGTCCTGATGTTCTATTTCTCACATTTGCCTTCTGGTATTGCAAATAATTTTATATATACATATGTACCAAATGTGTGATTTCATTTATATGTCAGTGAAATTATTTGGGTTTTATAATGATATTTTCCTGTGTGATTCAGTGAATGAGCTAAGCCTGAACAATATCTGGTTCCTCAGCAGAGAGATCAGAAACTATTTCTACGGTTATTAGAGTGACTAGTGTCACTCTAGGAAGTGAACTTTCTGGCTTACAAGCCCTATATCAGTTTTCAAGGTATATTAGCTGAGTTAGTAGAAGTACTGCCTTTGCCTTGCAAGAAGAGACAGAACTAGATTTTAAATGAGCTGGGAACCAGAAATAGAATTGAGAAAAGGGCTTGTAAGTAGTTGTGCTCAGATGTGGTAGCATGATGTTGGGTTTCAAATTCCAAGAACACAACTTAAGTGCTGGACCTGGTGCGGTAGAGGATGGAGAAATAAAGGCAGAAGTTGATCAGGACATGGAGAAAAGTCCAAGCAAAACAGGAAGGGCAAGTGAAAGAAATCAAGAAATTACAGACAATTAAAAATCTATCAATTTGTAGCAAAACCATTTATATGTGTATGCGTGTGTGTGTAACGAGTCAAATGTGACACTACAACTGTGAGCTGAGTGACAGGAAGGGTGATGCAATTATCTGCAGTGAGAGAGAAATGATGTACATAAGGTGTGGGAGGAGATGCTCCGTAGCTACCACAGGCAATCCCAATCCACAGCTGCACATCCAGATGTCAGAGGAAGGGAGACACTAATGTAAGCCTGGATGGAAAGGGGTGAATGGGATGGAGGAAGTATTTAAGAGCTGTTGCTTCAATTTTTTCTTTTTTTTCCCTTTTCCCTATCACAGCAACAATATTGTAACTAGGACAGTTTTTGCATATAGGGTTACAACATCAAACTCTCAGAAATCAGAGCATGTAAACAACATCCTAGCTGGATGAGGACATAAGGACTGAACCATCTCTAGTTTGGACTCAAAGACCCAGAGCTCAAATGGATTAATCTTTCCCCAGAAGTATGTAGAGGAAAACCACGGGCTAGAAAATTTGTGGTTTAGGTCATCCTATCGGGTTGCATTTTTCTGCTCAGATGTGCTGCTGATCTATGAGTGTGCATCAGAGGACAGAGCCAGGTTCACCTTGGTACAGTAGGTCATGTGTGGATCAGTGATGAGACTGTAACTCTAGTGGTCCCTGGAATTAACTGTGCACAGACCTGGATTTAACAGGCAAGAACAGAGGGCAAACCAGCCCTCCTTACATGGTGAAAAGTGCCCTCCACAGCCTGGGATGAGCCACAAGCTGTGCATGCCTTGGTACAGATATGAGCTGAGCCCCTAACACAGCAGGAACCAGGGCTTGGCTATTCCCAAACTCCAAATCTGGAATCTTGCAATTGTAATGTTGTGTTCACAAGGCTTTTTGAATTCAATTTCCTTAGTCATTTTTAAATTATGAAGAAGGAGAAAAGGCACTTCAAATCTTTCATCTTCAACTCCACGTTGCATTTGTCTCTGACATATCCAGCTGAATCTATGGGGAGACGCTGTCCTCAGTTAAACTGGTGTAAATCTAGTGTGACTCTGAGCTGCTCCTTCAGCAGTTAGGGCCACAATCAAGAGAGGAATTAGGCTCGCAGCTGTTAATTAGCTTATGAAGTATGTGGTGTGCTTTAGGGTCCTTCAGGATGCAAAGCGCTATATAGAAATTATTATTAGTTATTAATAACAAAAATACCCAAGAACCCCAGGGAAATGATCCAAAGAATGGAACAAGTCAATGACAGAGGCAGCATTCAATCCGTCCTCCCTCTTCTGCGCCACTTAAGCTCTCCTCCTCCTTCCCCTCCGAGGCTCAGACACATGGAGGAAGGGAGAGCCCACCATCACACGTGTTTAGCAATTTGGCAGTCTCAGCAAGTCTCCTGTGTTCTCCCACACAACATCATCAGCCTGCAGTAGGAATTGTGAAATCTGTAGCAGAATTGACACCCAGCAGTAGAAATTTTGGGGAATAACACTGTGTAGGAATTCCTCAGCTTGCCTCTCATGGAAAATTGCAACCCTGCCCAGTGGTCTTCAGAGCTTTTAATTTCACTGCCCTCCCTTCCTCCAGGAAAATGACTGAGAAGGTAGGCACCGCTTGCTTTCTTTAAAGATCTCTAGATGAGAACTGGGGTCCATTTGCTGTTGCCTGAGTTGGAGTCAGTGGCTCCACTGGAAATTCACAACCTCCTCTGGCAATTCCCGCCCAGGAGATGAGTGTGAAGCCTATTTTAGGTGAGGAAATAGAACAAGGGAAGGGCTGGAGTTTCTCTAGTACTTTTTCTACCCCAGGGAACCCAAAGCCCTTCATGCAACTCTGACAGAAGTCCCCCAGCGCGGTGGCTCTGCAGATGAGCGCGGCAGCCATTACGCGCTCACTGAGCTCACACACACTTGCCCTTGGAGAGTGGAGGCAGCTTTGCCCAGGCAGGGAATATTGGTTATCCCTTAGTCTGTTGAGGAAGTGCACTGAGATTTTTGCTGTCCCTTCAGGCAGCCCACCAGAGATGGCCAGGAGGGAGCTGGGCGTAGGATTTCCTTGGCAGAAAGCCCTGCTGACTGCAGCGCTTCAGGTTGAGCTGTAACGTGCAGGGCCATGCACTCACGGAGCTTTTCTGCCCTGTGTCCTTTATGCCCTGGAACGCACCACCTACAAATTAGACAATGAAAGCCCCGAGGACGAGGTCAGGACTTTCCCATTTTGCAATTTCCTCTGGCAGTCACTACATTTCACCCTGCAGCACTGGTGTTTTGGGAGAAGCCCGATCCAGAACAGATATCCTGCTATGCTCTGGGGAACACGCTGGGATGAAGGGAACGTGAGTGTGCTGAAGCTCTTCAGGATGTTCACTCCTGGTGAATCCAGTCCTGACCTGGACCTCACTCACAAAACTATCCAAAGCCTCCCAAATATTCCTAAACCAATAAGGAATAATAAACAGCAGGGAAAACGGCAGGGAGAGCAAAGGACTGATCAGATGTACAGTAAGCTCCCTCCTGCTGACAGCTGAGGAGGAAGCCACTGGTCCCCAGCTATCCACTCGCAGAAAGAGGAGTTCCCTGACTTTGCAATGTCCCCAGGATGGGGACAACCTCCACTGCAGTCCCTTCCCAATCAGCCTGAATACTGAATCCAAACGTGGCTTAATATTGTTTCTTGCATTTCCCAGCTATGCTAGGATTTGGGATTTGAAGAGTTGTCTGGATTGCATGTATACGTTCCAAAATATTTTAGGCTCATACCTCCCTGTGCTTATTTAGGTGCAATTGCTGGCAAGGCAAATATCCAGAGTAACAACCACACTGGTCTGTGAAAGTTGTAGGAAAGCATTGCCCTCCGCGCTGAAAGAGCTAGGACACAGAGTTTGCTTTGTTACACACATTATGCTTATTTTTCACTTGGGTCACTGGAGTTCAGAAAATGTTGGTAAACACAGCTTATATCCCACAGGGCCATGCAGGGTAGCTGTGAGTCTGATCAAATTGCCTTAGCACAGCTATGCCGAGGCTCCCAATGTCTCCAAACGAGCTACCGCTGTTCTAACTTGCTGCTTTACTCATAATCCACCTTAAACACTGGGTGTTAAAGTAGATATTGCACAGATTTGATTTTAGGTCCCTTTCTATGCAGCTGAGCAAAAAACAACTGCCAAGCCTTGCAAGTGCTGTTAGCTTTTAGAGGCTGCTATTAGAACATTAATAATTTTATTACTGTTATTTCCTCAGGGTGGCGGGTACCCCAGTGATTTACAGGAAAACAAAGTGATTTGGCCCTCTCCTGAAGCTCTTACAACAAAAGTTAGACTTAAGCACAGCACTGGGCTTATTTAACAAGCAAACAGTGCCAGCAGGGTGTTTGGAAAAGGGAGGTTTATAGCAGCACAGGATCACGAGACATTTATGGTTGTGTGCACATGTATATCCCGTTAGTTTATGCTGGCTTTTAAAAAGAAAACCATAGCGGGGAAAGGTCTGCTAGATTTAGGGATGATGCCTGCAAGAAAAATGAGCGGAGGTCAGCGAGGGAAGGAAAGGGGAGGCTGAAGGGAAGGCTGCAAATGCCTTCCCTGTGGCACAGCCAGCGAAGGCATACGGGGGAGCAGGTACTGCTGCTCAGTCATAATAACCCTTTTGAAGCTTGACTGCAAGTCGTGCTGCTCCACCAATATTTTTTCATCCATTGAGCACACTAATTTATTACAGAAGAGTCTGTAGGTGTGAGCTATGTGCTAAGGCTAATCTCTGAAGCGTTTTCAGCTACTCTACACGTAACATTACTCTTGCGTCCCAGGGAGGAGGCTATTCATAATGGAATAAAATTTACTCACAATACTAGACTGGGGAATATTATTTCTAATGTGATCTGGTCCAGTTACACTCAGTTAGAAACCTGAAAGGCCGTTTCAGGGGTTTGAATCATGTCCAAGCAGGTACCAAGCCACCTTCTGAGTCCTGGATTGTACTACCTGGAGACATATCCATCAGAGTGTCTTACACCAAATTGTACCTCCGTATTCCCCACCTACATCACACATGGAGTAACGTAGGTCTCAGAACTGAAATATCTCTGCTTTAAAGTCTTTAACTCAAGAGTGTGTCTCCTAAACACCGCCAAAACGCAAATCCCTTTCATATTTGCCCGCTTTCCTTGGAAAATATTATCAGTTCTCCACTGCAGTCACTGGTCTGAAGTACCAGCCCCTTCCTCAGTTTCTAATTTACTGCTATAGCTGCAGCAGTCTGTGAAGTAACAACAAAAGTTGTGCTGCATCTTAGATCTTAACCTCATTCTCTTACCTTTGAACTCAGTTGCCAGACAAGAAATGTGCCAAGATCAAAGAACAGCAGCATCTCAGCCTCACTGTGTATTTGTCTCTCCACGAGTAAATCCCCTTTTTCTGGTCTGTGCCACAGCCACTGTTGAAAGTCTTTATTTCTTGAAGTTGGTCAGCATTTTTCAATGAAAATTTCTCAGAGGGGTACAAAGACTTTGACCTGGTCACCTGAATCCCAGGGGAATAAAGTGAATACCTGAACTATTAGCTTACTGACAATTTCAGTACATCTAACTTATGGTTTTTCATTTAAACAAAAAAAGGCATAAAAAACAATCTTTGTCTCACCCCAGTGTTGAACGGGACGTTTTATAAATCCAGAGCTTTTTGGGATGGGAAGGTAGTTGTCCGTGTTTTTCCAGCCTGGTCACTGCATCTGCTTGACTTCATGTCAGCTACCATGCACCTTACTTAGCACAGGTTTGCAGCTTCTCTTTGGGTCCTGCTGGGACAGCTGTGGCTGCTGAAGGCACAGCTGGCCAGCTGTTCCTTGGGCACCACTTGTCCACTTAACTCTACTTGGAGTTGCCACACCTCAGTCTACCAGTCTGCTCCTTCAAAACTGACCTCTGAAATCCATTGTGCACCAAGACCTCTTGATTGGCACGGCCTTAGAAGCTGCTGGCCTTGGTTTTGCTGAGACAACATTAGAGTCATGTCAGCCTCAAACATGGAATTCAGTCTGTGCATTAGTCTCTGGTCCAAACTGTCTCTCGTGAAGCCCCCTTTATTGAACGTCTAAATGAGTTTTGGCCAAGCTGGAACCAAAACCATGCAGGTTTTCCTCTTGTTTCCTCTCTGACCTGACATAACAAATGGATTGTGCAAATGCCTCTTGAGAGCTGCCCTCCACTCGTACTGAAGGGCTCCTCTTTTCCTGTAGTGCACTTCACAGTGTGCTGCGGAGCAGAGGCGAGTGATAATTCAAAGCGAGAAGGAACGACTTTGCCTAACCCCAGGATCCTGTAACAACCCCAGCACTGGAGATTCCCCTGCAGGGGGTGGGAGGGGTGGGGGTGTGGAGAGAAGAGAGAGCCTTTCCTAACAAGCTAGAAGCCTTGTGTATAGAATACCTGTGGAGACTGGCAGGGAAAGCGAGCAAGCTGGGACTGGATGCCTTCCAAGCATCAGAGCAAAACTGAGTCTCTCAGTGGAGGATGCTAAAATTTGACAACGGGAAAGAAACAGATAGACAAGGGGTGAGTGGGAGGGGAAAGCCTTTCCCTGATAATGCTGTCTGCTTGTGGCGTTAAGCATTATTCTGTGTTTCCACATGCCATCATGTGTACACAGCGTTTTACTGGCAGCTAAACAGGCGGAATTTTGTCCCCAGGACTTTGCAATGCAAAGACCCCAGCATGTGGGGCACTTGCAAGCGAGGACACTCAGCTCTTCAGAAGAGGCTCTCAGCAGCCATTAGGCAGCTGCTACAAGGCCTGGATCCTGCTCCTGGTGAGGTCAGTGGGAAAACAGTGGCGACACGATTATGCCTGAGACTTGCAGGATGGAATGAGGGAAGGAAGTGCCTGAGAAAGGTCACAGGCTGAGTTACGGCATGTTCATGTCTTGTTTGCTCATGGGTTTAGCCGGGTATCTCTGAATCATTCCTCATTCCAAAGATGTAATATAGTAAACAAAGTTAATAGTCAGAAGGGGCAAAGCTTGCCAAGGGCATAGGAGAAGTGGAAGTCATTAACGCAGGGAGACTAACTGCAGTAAATGAGTCCTGAGGGCACGCAGGAGGGAGGTGAATAAGGTTGTGCGGTGGAAGGAGGGGAGAGGACAGCAGGAGGGGTGGAGCAGAGTCATTGCTGCAGGGCAATGGAGGGGGCTGGGGAGGGGCAGATGTGCTGAGTGAGCACCGAGTAGCATGGGAGAGGAGACAGGGAGCTCCAAGAGAGCCACGTGAGGCCTTGAAGATGAAATGAGAACTGAACTTTGATGTAGAAGGAGACTGGGAGTCAGCACAGGGATTCAAGAAGAGGGAATGACACAAGTGGAACAGCAGGTAAGGAAAAGATAATGTAACTGCTGCATGCTGGGTGTTTTAGTGTGAGTATTAGCCTCCCCCACAGTCCTGCTGGGCCTCTCTGGCTCTGAGAATTGAACGGGTTTGTGCTTTCGTGATCTGGTCTAAATAGCTGGGTAAAACATTTTCCCTATATTGCTTTTTCCTAATCAATCAGGCACACATCAGGAGTGTTCATTCGTAAGGGGAGGCAGTGGCAGGGAAAGGGCTTTCTGTGAGTGGTGGGACGGGTGCCACCACAGCAGCAGAACAGTGTCACCGTGGGACTAAGATGTCCCATCACAGCCCACAGGCTGTAGGCTGCAGAGCATTTCTACCGAGAGAAAAGTTGTGGGATTGCCTCCAATCTCATGACTTCCCCAAAAGTTGATCAAGGGGATAATTCCAGCAGTAGTGCATTTCTCACACTCTGCGAGTTCCAAAGAAGATCAATACCATTGTCTCTGTTGTTTATTGCATCTTCCCTAGGTCATGTCTGGTCAAGGGTGTTTCCTGCAGGACAGAACTGCTGGAATATGCAAGAAATGTTCCTGTTCCTGTGTCTTCTTCTGGGAGAAGCTTCATCTCCTATCTCTGAAACCTTGAGTAGATTCTATGTTTTTTTTTTTTTTTTTAACAGCTAATCTCTTCTTTCACTTCTGAAACAATTTTCTACCTGTGAATTTCTTCTATTTTCTTACCTTCCATGATTTTTTAGACTTGTTAGTTTTTAGCTTATTGCTCCAACTCTGGTGACTCTCTTCATGCTGCCCCTTCCTCTTTCTTCTTCTTTCCCAAATATTGGCATGCAGTTTCTTGACTTCAGTTTTCTGATCTCTGGGACTCGGTCCTAAGAAGCCCAACTTTTCCCACCCTACCCAGTGCTGCCTTGCTTAATTTGCACAAATCCCTGTTATCTCTTATTCTCAGAATTACACTAAACCTTTGATTCCCTTCAAGCATTCTCCTCATATGCCTGCTAGTGCTCATCTGCAGTTTGACTGGCTCCCTCCTTTCTTTCCTCTGTCCATTATGGCAATACTTGCAGTGCTGTGTTAATCTCCATTTCTGTCCAACACCATCTGCATTAAAAACCAAATCCAAAACTAAACAAAATCCATCACTTCAAGATCTTCTTCAGGATGCTTTATCAAGTCTCTGATTGTCAGTTGTTTGGGTTATACTTTCAGGAACAACAGTATGAATCCCTCCTTCATACCTACCAGGAAACCCAGGGCAGTTTATCAAGGATAGTCTTGTTCCCGTGCCTTCTCTGTTTCTCAAGTCGTATTAGCCCTTCCTCCCTGTTCCTCTGACACCACTGCTATTCCCAGCACACCCATGTTATTCTCGCCTCCTAGCCCTTTCTCAGACAGAAATATGCTTTTTCCATCCTTCAATCACAGATTTCCCTGATTTATCTCGTTTAGACTTGAGAGCCCCCTTTCCTGAGCCTTTCCTCCTACTCTCTTTGCAGCCCTGGAAACATCTGACATAACTGAGTTGCTCAAGAAAACAACTACTTCTCTTGACCCTGGTACCTCTCATCATTTAGGCCTATCTCCTTACTCTGTCTTTTTACTTTACTCCCGTTTCCAGTAATTCCACAGCTTCTGGTACTCTGCTCAGCTCTTTGAAAAGAAGCCATTATCTGCTGTGTCCTCAGGCTCCTCCATCGACACCGACGTTCCACTTAACAAGCACCCAGAGCCTCCTTATTCTTCATAGAGCACTTAAGAGAGTCACTCCCTGCTATCTCTCTCCATGACTGTCCTCATCCATTTTCAGTCTAGGTTTTCATGCAGACCGTAGTGCAGGAATCTAATGATCTCCTCTCTGCTAATGATGCCTGGTCCCATTTCTTTTTTACCTCGTGGCAGCCTTGTGAAATGGTTGCCCACTCCATCCGTCTCGAGGTATTCATTGTGATGAAGGTACTCTCGTTTCTTAGCAACTGCTCAACTTTCAAGTGGTTCTTCGGATGGGGATGCCTCTTCTGTGCTGGGATCCCTTCCCCAGGGATAAATGATGCTTTTAATATTTTCTTTTTCTTATACAAATTATAATCGTACCTAACATTCATACTGCTTTTCACTTGTAGAGCTCAAAGTATTTTGCAAAATCAGTGAGCATTGTTTTCTCCATGTAGAGAGAGAAAAGCTGAGTCACAGAGACATTAGGGCCAATATTTTCATGGGTTCATTCATTTTATGCATCTTCATTTCTGGGAACCCAGTCTGAAATAACTTAACCTAATTGCTTTGCTGTAGGACTTGAAAGGGAGCAGTAGGTCTTGAGCACCTTTGAAAAATGCAGAATAGAACAGTAGGTGCAAAATATCTCAGATGAGGCACAGAGAACTGAGTATCTATGAAAATGTAGTTGTATACCATCTGATCAAGACCACAAAGAGCTCCCTTACTTCTGACATCAGAGCCAGAGACCTCCATTCATGAGCCTACTGCTGCTGCAGGGTCTTCTTTCTGCCTTAAGTGATGGGGAGATGTGATGATGCAAAGTGTCAGGGTATTTTAGAAGTTTCAGAGTAACTCTTCAGTTCGTACTGTGACATATCCATACTTCCTTAGGTTTTTTTTTTTTTTTTCTGTGGGGAAGGTAGAAAACAACACTGTCCTAGAAGAACTAGTGGACTAGTAGCTAGACTTACTATTGAAATGGTGGAAACTGGTTCAAAACTCTTCTCACCCAGCAAAGACTTTGCCCTGGACTTCTTGTATTCTAGAGGAGTTCATTAATTATTTGGTTCTTCTGACTGCCTCTTCTGTTTCTCTTCTTCTGGCCAGTGAGTTCATCTCAGATCATAGCAACCTTTTCCACTGAGACTAGAAAGTATGTTCCTGCAGAGTGTCAGCTTCAACACACTGCCATTCACAGACAAAAAATGTGTTTCAGTAAAAAATTTCTATGAGCTCTATTGGCCACTTTAATGTCAATAGTACTCAAATACACACAGTTTTTACGGCTGTGTTGGCTTGTCCCTGCTTACCTGCAGCCTCTTTTGCCAAAGAAAGCTTTTCGATTCGTGTCAGCTTTTCTCAGTTAACTTCTTCACAGGTAGAATAGTTCCTCTTAATCTAAAATGCTTCAAATAATCTATATCACTTTTCTGTCCCTGTTTGAAACCCGTTCGGCATATTATATGTGATGGTTGATGGACAACTCAACGTGAGCCGGCAATGTGTGCTCTCAGCGCAGAAAGCCAAAGGAATCTTGGGTTGCATCAACAAGAGTGGGGCCAGCAGGGCAAGGGAGGGGATTCTCCCCCTCTCTGCTCTCGTGAACCTCCCCCCCAGAGTGCGGTGTACAGTTCTGGTGTCCCCAGCATAGGAAGGACATGGAATTGCTGGAGCAAGTCCAGGAGGGGGCCATGAAGTTGATAAGAGGACTGGAGCACTCCTCCAACAAAGACAGGCTGAGGAAGTTGGGGCTGTTCAGCCTGGAGAAGAGAAGGTTGTGTGGAGACCTCATTTGCTTTTTCAAATCCCTCTCCTTTATTTTCCAATCTGGTTTGTTCCAGTCTGAGCCATTACTCAAATTTCTCTGCTAGCAGGGGCTTCCTCAGTGTCCCACAGCTCCAGCTGTTGACATATCTTTTTCCAATTGGCCTGGGCTAACATTTCTCTCTCTGCTTTTTGAACTCTCTCTCTCTCTCTCTCTCCCCCGTCTTGATTTCAATTGATAACGGATTTATTTTTCAATTTTTTTTTTAAACTTTAGTCCTTGGTTTTTCCACTGTGAACCCAAGCTAGCCTGCATTTTTCTAGCACTCAGTACAAATGTTACAAAATATAGGATTGGACAGTAATGTAAAACTGCAATTCCATGCATGATCAACAGAAAGTCCTTATTTCTTTTGAAGAGCCTGGGAGATACCCACTTCCTCAAAACTATTACCAGTCTCTCCCACGTGTTTTCAAATAATTCTTGAAGGAAAATAATAGCTTCCCCTAATTTGTTTGTTGATTGACTTTTTGACAGCACAAGGGCAATTCAACCTCTGATTTGTTTGCTAATCCATTTCTGCCAGCATGGCTTTGAGTATATGAGATGTGAATTTCAGTTATTTTCTAGTGGGACACATGTACTCAATGACTTTTATCCTATGCTGTCAACTGAAAATGGAAAATGGTTGCGTTTCCAGATCCCTCACAGAAGAAAGAATGTATCAAAAATATGCCCAAAAAGCAGATGCTTTTGCAGCTTTTCCCTCAGACAAAAATTTCCAGTAACAATTTGGTAGCTGCTTTAACTCATTAGTAGTAGTGTCTCATCAGAGCGAATACTTTTTGGTTACAGAATCAACATTTGCTTTTTACAAACATGTTCACGTAAATGTTGCTGTTTGAGGGAAAATCCATGCCAGTAAATATGTTTCTGGAACAGTCACAGAAGGCAGACAAATGGAGTGGGAGAACAATTGAAGCAAATTTGTTTAAAGTAAACTGAATAATCATACACAAATATTTTGTGTGATATTTGCTAAAACCTATGTTCTTGCCCATCTGATGACAGCTACATTATTTTTGCAAAGTAAAACAGGTGCATCAGAGCATAACCTCTCCCTTCAAATGGTAGGAGTTAACCAACACTGGGAGATGTACCATGCTGAATTTTTGTTTAAAGGGCAGTCTTAGACGTTAGTCTTAAAATTCAGGTCACATACACTTTTGACTTCAAATGCATGTATACACTCAGTCAAAGTTTAACTGCAACCACAGAATCCTTCTTTGATGAAGAAAATGTGACTGCAGAATCAATACTTTAAGGGTAATGACAGGTAGAGGGTATGAATAGCTCCCTTCTCTTGGTGGAAATATATCAGCTTTCTCAGTTATTGGTCTATCTGGCTATGTGTCTTTCCTTGGCTGCTACAGGAATGCTACTGTTGTAGCACAGGATAATCTTACAGGTGCTGTTAAGGAACACCACATCTTTATCCTGTTTATTGGACAGCAAGGGGCAAGTGTGGAGGAGTCCAGCAGTAGTTTAAGTAGTTTAAGCTGTGTGAGTTATATGCTGGCAGGACAGGGAGAAAGGCACATTACGGCAGCTCACACTGCCTTGGATTCACTCAGTTCAAGCTGTGAACACAACCAAATATATCCATTTTCCTGGCATTTTTATTAGTTATAGACTTCCATCTTTTCCATCCAAGCCAGTGAAACAGCTCGTGTAGCTTGCTGGGTGAAAAGCCTTTGCTCCCAAGTGGGGAAGTCCTGGAGTTATACCCTGTATGTTGTATGCAGTGAAATAGCTGCAGCACAAAGTAATGGCTGTGGATAAATAAAGTTGGTATTGGAAATTTATACTGCAAACATCTGATGAACTGTTCAAAGAGAGATGACAGAGATGACAGTGTCATCCTTCGCTAGTCACCACATCTAGCTCTGGATCAATCATGCCACTGTACACCATTACATGCCTAACATATAGATTATAAGCCGGCTATGAACCGATGAGCAGCCCTGGGAATCACACGTGTTCGAAAAGGAGCAGACCACCAAGTGCTCGTCATGGTGCATACTGGTGAGTGTGAGCAAACAAATCTGGGGCTGCTTGCAAAGCCACATGACCGGGTTCCTCTGCTGCACAGCATTAGGTTTGGAATGCAGCATCTCTCTCTAACACAGCCCCATTTCCTAGCTGGCCTGAGAAGCCAGCTCCAGGCAAGTGGGATTAACGACACGCTGATACGCACGCGTGCAAGGAATTAATGGAGGTGGCGATAAAGAGGAGATGCCTGTGACCAATGCAGCCGCTGCTAGGTCAGAGGGGGAAGCTTCTGATCATACAGGAGGCCCAAGCTATACCAGGGTGCAGCCTCCCCGGGAGCTCGGAGTTTGGAACGGCTCCTGTGGCTGCAGGTTTGACTGCCCTGCCCAGGCTGGGCACAGTGGACAGCCTAAAGCCTGTTTTGTGTGTTTGTCTAACATGTATCACAGTAGGAGGTACTGCTTTATGAAATACTGTTTCTAATTGCAACCCAGGGTTTTCCAGACCAGTGGCATTGGCTGACCGACGTTCACGTGGTCTCAGATTGCCTTTTACTGTGTTTCTCATCCTCTCATTTGTCCAACAGACCATTGAACTATTGAGCAGCTCTGGCTGACACAGTTTTGCAGCTCTGAGACCCACAGCACATGATCCTCAGTACATGGGGACTATGATCTCATGTTGCATTAAGGGAAAAAAGGGTAGTTTTTATCTGAAAACAGCTGAATTGGTTGGTGTTGCTGTTAAAACTTTCCATCTACTTGGCACTGCACGATGAGAGTTGTATACTCCTTGAGCTGTTGTGCAGTTTCCCGAGTAAAGACCCAAATAAATGGGATTTCAGAGGAATATTTTTTCTTTGTTCTTCCTAACAGGACATTATACCTCAGTGGAGGAGTTCAAATCTGGTAGCATCCATGCTGACCAGAGACAACTTCACTGCCCCTGCTCCAGGACTCTGAGGATGCGCTATGATACAGTGATTTATCCAGCCTAACCCTTTTCTAAGAGTAAGCAGTAAGTTTCTGTTTCATGCACAGAAGCCTCTAAGATTTGGCTCACAAAGAGAAGTCCACCCCTCCCCAGGACAGAGGGGAGCCCCATGTGCATTTGACTTGAGGGACTAGAAACAGTGTGCGTGGGATTTCACCAGCTGGTGCAGAGAGGCATCAGACGTGTTCCCACGGGTTCATAGCCCTCAGTTCGCACACAGTGAGCTCCCAAGGAGCTTGATTCTGCAGAGCACATTTTCCTACATTTCTTACTCTCTGGCTGCACTCTTGTTACTGTGATAAGGTAGATGAAACACTGCTATCTCTTTTCTTGTGTGCACAACCTAGGAAAAGCCATACAAGGTGCTTCCTTCGGCTTTCTTACAAGCACATGGCCCAAGCAGGGCCCAATCTTGTATTGATTTGAGATCCAAGATGGGCTATTTTCAGTTCTTGATTGGTACCCACTGAGGACTGCCAGAGTGAGGAGATGGGATAAGCCTCAAAGGTGCGATGCACAAACCACTAAGACAGAAGTCTAAATTTTTAAAAACCCATATGTCTCTGGAACTTTGGGCATAGCTGTTCTTCAGTGAAATACCACATTCACTCGGAGTTATGCTGGGATGTGATATCCACGAAACCCGGCCCCAGCTGAGTTAAGTCCCGAGCAGACTGGCCTGGCCTCACAGCTGACCCTGCTTTGAGCAGTGGCTTGGACTAGAGAATCTGTGAAGTTCCTTCCCACCCGAATGCTCCAGTTATCCTATGATTCAAACTCAAATACCACACACAAATGTCTGACCAGCCTTTTCTTTACTGACACCCCTTGCCCTGTGACTAGAGGGTGCATATTAACAAGCACAACTGGAGGTGAAAGTCAGTGCTGTGCCATTGCAAAGCCTGGGAATACAGTGATTCAATACACACACAACATGGTAATGACCAGACTATAAATACCTATGCAGCAACTCTAAAATTTCATTCTACCTCAGGATCCAGCTGCTGAAATTTGTGTTACAACTAGAATTTATAAGGATAAAAGGAATTGGATTGAAAGACTTATACAGGGAAAAACAGACTTTCTCAAATTTGCAACATGTTGATTGATTTCTGTCAGTGCAACATAAAGTAAAAGAAGCATCCGTGCTAGTCTAAACATAAGAAATGCCTGAGTGCTCCAGCAGATCCACCCCATTGGCTGGTCGTGATATTCTTCAGAAGTGGTAAGTCTCTGAGAACATTTTGGGATGGAAGCCCAGACTTCACCTAAGATTTATGACACATTATTATTATTATTTCTTCCAACTTACCAGTGAAACTGAATCAGAGAAAGACAACTGAAACTGAATTCTAACTCAGGACAGGGATGTTTTATTCAGCTTGGGTTCACCATGGGTCTCACCACATTTGAGAAGAGCAGGAAAACTGGAATCCCAGAATCCCAGTGAAGCAATCGCAACAGCAAAAAAACAATGCACTTCACTGCATGTTGCTGCATTCTGATGGGAAGTAAAAAAACTGGCTTGTAGTTTACATGAAATTGCAGCAAGAATCCAAAATCTGTCGACTTTTAAAACCATCAGTAAGCCCCAGTTCCTTGCCTATCCAGCCTGGGGCATAGACTTCCCTCAGAGGCACACCAGGACCGTGCATGCACTTGCTGTAGAAGACAGATTCGGGATTATCAGTTTTGTCCCTTCTCCAGTGGGGCTTGTACAAGTTCATTCCATTACTGCACTGATGAGACTGGTGCAGGCAATGAGGTCATGACTGCAGTTACCTTGGACCTTCGAGGGTCTCTGGGGAATCATAGCCCTTTTCTCTAGGAACGCAGCTGCATGCTTTCAACCTGCATTTATCTTACAAAGCAGTGTGTCTCAATTTGAAGTTCTGCACAACAGGATTCTTCATAATGGACTTGACAAATCTGGGGCAGTGCATAGAAAATCTCCCTTCAAGGGAACAGGTTCAGGTGCGCCGACACCGATTTTCACTCTTCAGCAGATGGAAGGCTATTTAGAGGTGGAACACTGAAGATGGCATTATTTGCCAAGAGTTGCATTCCAGAGTTAAAAGGAAAGGATCTGTCAAACAGAGAGGTTATGCTGGTAAGAAACTCCCAGACCAACCCATCTCCATTGCATCAGGAGGACTGAATGATCAGTGACCTTGAGTAGATACTTCTCTAATGGGGGTACAGGCCTTCAGGAAGACTTTGTCCCTGTGGAATGTGTCCAAGGAGAGATATGAGGTGTGTCTAAGGAACAAATCTAAGACAAAACCAGAAGTGTACAGCCATCCAAGCAGCTGGAAAGAGGTAGCACTGGCTGACCTGACAGACTTGTTTGTATGTGCATGGTGGAGCCTGAAGATGAGCTGCCAGGGATGGCTGAGCACATTCTCTCCCTGAGGATTTCTGGATGGGATCCTCAGGCTGGGATCTGTTTCCCTGTGAACTCACTGAAGCATACACCAGTTCCAGACTGTGTTGCCATGCTCAGTAGCTTGTGGGAGAGGAATAGTGTAAAGACAGTCTTGCCACGCTGGACTTAAGAGGTTACTCTGAGGAGGGGGTGTGTGTCAGGGTCTTCTCGCCTCTGCTGCAATGAGGGAAATGTGACAGGCAGGAATAGAGTCCCAGGGACAGGGGTGTGTGATATACAGAATAAAGCTAAGATGCTAAGATACTTCAGCTTCTGATGAATCGCAAAATGAGAGGGATGAACAGGCTTTTCCTTTTTATGTCCTATCGTGCTGTTGTACTCTCTAAGGCTGCTGAGGTATTGCTAACTCACTGTGTTAGAATCTGCTTGTTAACTCTCCATGGAGTTAACGAGAGGAGAGAGAGCACATTTGGGAAAAGGTAGAAAGAGAGAGAGCATGGAAAAGATCTTTGAAGGAAAGCCAAGGACAAGCAGATACAGTCATGATGCTTTGGCTGGGATGTATACCAAATAATACTTCTGAGTTGCCCATAAAGTCAAGATCCTGGCAATGGGTGAATCTGGATGCTAACTCAGCATTTGTATGCTATGAAGAGAATACCGTGGGGACTCAGTCCATTTTCCTCATTGTAATGATCAACTCAAGTGAATTAACTTGGTTTCCAACTCATCCAACCTTAATCATCCTCCTTTGAAGTTCTCCTTCCTCATTCATGCTGTAATTGTGCCCTATATAAAAAATCCAGTGTGTCTCAAAGGCAGCTGGAGTAGAAACTGCAGAAGGGACATGGAGGCCTTTTATCCAAGACAGACCTACACTGAAAATTAATCCTGGTTTTGGGCACACTAATAGCTCTCAGATTAGAGAGACAGAAGAAGGTAGCATGGCTGGACTGCTAACTATGCCTCTTCTTGCTGCCCTTGAAAAGGACTGATTCAGAGGACTTTGTTCACCCTGACAAAAATACTCGTTGAGTTAGGGGAAGGTAGAAAACCTTGTTCTGATGTTACACAAGCACATCATGTAACTTAAACTGAGGGATCAGTTCAACTCTGTAACTCCGAGCAAGCATAATTGTAGTGAAATAAAATTGTTACAAGAAGGAGTGAGAAGGGGTTTAGGGACTGACTTTTCTGTCATATCTCTTGGGAAGAAAATCTCAATGAAAGCCACCAGTATTAATGAAAGCCAATTGGAACTTGATAGGAATTATTTTGCTATTTTGTCAGCGTTGGTTGGAACACAGGGATTTAGGAAGATTTCCTTTGTAGAAGCACATCTAGGAACACTGTGCTGTCTCCTCTGAGCTGTGAGATGCACAAGCCTTGGGGAATTTGTATTTCTCTCAGGATCTGGTTTGTATGCAGCTTTTCAGATTTTCATGGGAGACCAACAAATCCACATTACTGGCATCTGTTAACTGAATGAGAACACACAAGCCCAGACCCAAATCCTACCTACATGCCATGAAGGAACTAGAAGGATTGAAGGGAAATTGAGGTTGCCTGGAATCACTGCACCTCTTCTAAAAATTGTCCCCATAAACAAATACCTCATCACAGTGGGGTAAACTGCCAGATCCCAAAGAATGGGCTTTGAGAAAGTCCTTCTCAAGTCATTAAACAGGTCCTATCAAAGAAATGGCAAATGAGAAAGTGGCGTCTGTTGCCCACTGTCACGATGGGTGCAGGGACCGGAGTGATAAGTGGGGCACGGTAAGTGGGGACCAGCACAACATGTAGGGATCCCAGAGAATGGAGCGTGCTACAGTTGAGTCATGTCGTAACTGCATTTGCTGGTATTGCACTTGGCTCTGACCAGAGCATTTCACTGCTCTTTATTGGAAGCACACAAACATTCTCTCCCATTTGAAAGGAAGGAGAGGGAAGAGCTCAGCTGCAGCGAAGAATAGAGAAATCAGAGAGTGAGGGAGGGAGCTGCGAAGAAAAGAGCAGGTATAGTGCATGTCCGATGAAGTCCATCTGTTCCTCATTAACCAGATGTCTCCCACCCACCTCCTGAAGTGCCATTGACTGCGTATTGTCAGGACAAGAAGGGGATAACAATGCCACCATGGTGCAGACATTCGTACACCAACAGGAGTCCTGCCATGCAGCCATCCCTCCCTCTACTACCCTTACAGATTGGATGCCAAGTCCCTTTTTCATAATCAGCTTTTAAACAGTTACATCCTCATAAAGCTTTTTGCATTATAATTGCCATGTGTTTCATCCTGCTCTGAAAATGGCAAGTTATTTCAGCCCACTTTACCAGAATCAGACCTTACTTCCTGTAAGTGTGTCACGACTTCCTGCAGC
Source organism: Mystacornis crossleyi (assembly GCA_013400655.1). Classification (NCBI taxonomy): domain Eukaryota; kingdom Metazoa; phylum Chordata; class Aves; order Passeriformes; family Timaliidae; genus Mystacornis; species Mystacornis crossleyi. The sequence continues at coordinate 19,017 of VYZQ01020952.1, forward strand.
ATTTAAAAGAGAGAGAAGTGAATCCTTGCTTTAAAAAGTGATTTCTGCTTGCCAAACTTCATCATTTTAAGAGTCAGAGAGTCCTTGGATTCACACCTGTATCCAAAGTACAGCAGTAAATTTATGGACAATTCAACCTACTAAAGATTATTCAGAAATGCAGGAAGAAGCATAAATTACTTTCTCTACGTTGTTAGCCAGGGATCATTTATAATAAGAGCCCATTGAATCATCCTTACTCCAAGGGTGATCTGTGCATTGGTCCGTGTGTGGGCATGTCAGCCCACACAGGAAAACTCTGTCTCATTCTCTAGGCTGTATTCACAGCCTGTTCATGGCAAGTCTTCCCTTACCTCCATGTCCCTGATGAAAGCACAGCACTCAGTCCTCAACCCTCTAAATCTTTCCACAGCACAGCTCATAAATTGTAGTGTGCAAATGGAGCATCTGCTGAGCTGCAGCCACAGATAATGTGATGCTTCCACCTATTTTCCTTCGTAAAAGCATGCAGGCTACGCTGTGCACTGGGCCCCTGACTCACGTAACAGCTAGAAAATAGCCTGTGTCTTAATCTTGTCTTTTTGCTCCAAGCTCCTGCACATTGAATTTGAATGGCTGGAGAAGATCCGGGTGGGCATGTGTCCTCCAGAAGCAGCAGCTCTGAGCACTTGCCGGATGAGCAGCGGAGGGCCTCAAGAGCTCATTGAGATAAATACCTGTACCTCTTTCAGAGTCATCGTACCTAGTGAGCCTGCAACGCTACTAGAATAGCACTAGGTTTAAATGCCTGTTGAACAGCTGGTGCTGAGCCTCATGTTGATGTGAGACCTCTGCATGAGTTGTGCACTCTCCTTGATGTCACGGTGTTATTACATTGGTGTAACTACGAGAGTAACTCCAGTGTGGATTCCTGCTCGCTGTGAGGCAGAAGAGTCCTTCATACATCGACAGCGGTTGGTCCTTGAACCCTGGTGGGTGATGACTGAGACTGCACACAGGGGCGGTGGGGTTGCTGAGCCCTGTGCACGTTGCAAAAAGCTGAACAAAGCCAGTTAAGGATGGAAAGGATTAAAGAAAGACTTGGTTGAGGAATGAAACAGGAAACTTCATCAAGAGACAAGACAGAATGGATGGCAGAGAGAGGAGTGAATGGTTTTTTAAAGAGAAAAGCCTTGTTTGGCGAGGGGAATAACCACGATCAGAAAACACAAATTATGAGCTGGCATCTGAGGCAGGAGATCTCCCACTGAGTCAAAAGGAGAGGGAGCAGTGGGTGGGGACATTGTGTTTATTGTTTTCTCATGATCTGTTTTTCCTGAGAGGTGATGGTTTCAGACATTGTACGCAAATTTCATCTTTATCACAGATGTGTTACCTCTGGCAGTGCCGATAAGTGAAAGTATAAGCTCATGCCTCCTGATAGGATTCTGTGAAAGGCTGTACTTTTAACTACCTGGGGAAGTTGTGTGAGCCCGCAGGGAGAGGCAACTTCAGTAGGAGGTCAAGTTCTCAAGAAGGAATGGTCGATAGAGCCCTGTGCCCCTCTAACATCCCTGGAGATGCCCAGTCAGGTGTAGTACTTTTGTCTCTCTTTACGCTCCAAAGGGTGAAAGCACACTGGAAACTCAGCAGCTGGATTCTGCGGCAGCAATCTGATTAGTGTCCAACAAATGGCTCCTAGCCAGGTTTGTGACAACCTGATCAATCAAATTCAGAAAATCCCTTTTTAGCTTCACAGCTGACATTGGGAAAAATCTGGGAACATGTTTGGGAATTGAAGGCACCTACTGAACATGAATGAGAAAGGAAAAAATAACCCACAGACAGGCAGGTGGAGAAAGAAATGAATGGAGGGTGGTGTGATGATTCCATGTGCTGGTGTGTGGAGAAAAGCAGGCCACCTGAGGTGCCAAACTGTGTCCTTGCCTGCATCACATGGCAAACATGAGGCTGCGCTGTGATGGCAATTTAATGAGGATGCATTTCCATGTCTTGCTTTTGCAATAGGAAAGCACACCTGAAAGTTTCTCCAGGTGAGTTACAACTGACACGGAAAGCCTGAGGAGAAAGCTGGGATCCAGCAAGACGTGGGAAAACATACCCAGAGTGCCTGTTGTTGCTATTAAACACCATCTGTCATGGACCTACGCAGGAATTCAGCACTGGATTCTTCTTACATCACAAAGGCTAAATGAGATAATCTGCTTCTTAGACTCACACACATCATTGCTGAACGTAAGAGTTAGTAGTTTGTGCTCACTTGTAGTAGCCATGGATTTGAGTTTGTGCTCACTTGTAGTAGCCATGGATTTAACCCAATATGACAACTTCATGCCTTATTTTCCTGACACGGCCCAAGACTTAAACAGCATGGATTTTATTTTTCTTTTTCTCCCTTGCTGTTCTCCTCTTCTCACTCAAAGCATTGTAGAATTGGTTTGTTTTTTTAATAAAATCTTTTTTAGGTGCCAAGTAAGCCTGCAACTGCAGCAAGAACAATACCCCAGTGTTCTCTCTTTCCCCTTTGGTTCTAACAACCTTTGAGTATCAAACGGGCATTGCTTTGCAGAGGAAAAAAGATAATAATGAACGACTTAAAATAGCTCTGCTGAGGAAAATATGAGTTTGATTTCAATTTCAGAGGGAATAACTTTTTTCCTGGCTCACTCACTGGGTCTAATAGAAGACCAGCAAGATCTGATGTGGCTCCTGCAGAGACCTCCTATGTTTAAAGAATTTGGGAGCTTGCAAGAAGTATTGTAGAGCTTGAATCGGCTCTAATGTGTTACTGATTGCAATCCATGACATTTCCCTGGAGTTTTAGAGAACACCTGTGTACTTCACACTTGGAAAACAGTCAATATCCTTCCATGGTGTGATAGGCAGTGGGGCCAGGTAAACAGCACTCTGGAAGGATGGTGGAGTGATCTGGATATGGACTTAGGGCTTGGTGAAAAGTGAGTTCAGCTCTGCTGTAGTCTTTGTGTATACTTGGCTAACCACTTAACCTTCCCATGTCTGAAATTTTCCACAAATAGAATGGGCATGGGAGCCTTTTCTTGTGCTCCAGGGACTCTGGGTGATGGAAAGCATCAAAGGGTGAAAAACCATGCACTACCAAAATGGCTTCTGTTGCTCTGAGCAGAGGACAGCAATCGCATGCATAGAAAACACAAGTTGAAACCTCACCCAGCAGCACTGGTTTTGTTGCTGAAAATTGGGACACTGCCTTCAGTAAATCATCTGTTAGCCTTTGTTTACCTGACCAGTGATGGCACTAGTGGGTTTGGAATGTCATCTTGATTGGCACCAGTAAAACTTTCGTACCATGGTCTGCCACGTTCTGTTCTAGAGGGGCCAGGTGTGTCATGGAAAATAAATTTATTTTGAGAGGTTTAAAAATGTCATCGAGACTATTCTTACATTCCTTTTCTGCAAAAGCAAGCATCAGTTACTACTCAACTAACCACACAGACCTCACGGGAGGCCATAATGATCCTTAAAAAAATCCTAAAATAATCTCTATATGCATAAAAATGTCAACATTTTAAACTCATGCTATTCAAAGTGACTTCTGTAGGGAAGCTGTGGATTTCCAGCTTTCTCAGTGCTATCTGAAGCAGGATGGTTGGTGTGGGGGTTAAAGGTGGCTTTGTGCTGCGTTTGTGTTTTTCTGATCACCAGACCAGAAGAGATTGGCTTAGTCTCTGGTGCAAGCTGGAGTACCTCAAGGCTGTTGTAACATACACCTGACCAAATCCTGCCTGAAAACAAGGGACCACTGTAGCAGGGGACTCCTGGAACATGATGTCTTGTTACTTGTACTGTTCGTCCTTTGGCCACATCCCCTCACTGAGGGGAAGCTTCTGCATTTCTTGGCTGTGTGGGAGTTCCTGATAACAGGAATCTAAACCACCAACGTGCAGCAATGTTAGCACACGGCAGGATCTGACTGCATGGAGTCGGGCAGCAATACAATTAACTGGAATAGCATGATGCTTTCTGTCTGAAAAAAAAAGAAGCTGCTGCCTCAAGACTAGATCTTATTCATTTTGGGCCTTGGGCAGGTGTTGTTTTGGAAGGCACAATCACAAATGTCATAGTGTCTGCTTGAACTAATAAATGAGAAAAATGCACATTTTCCAGGAAAGAGACACTTCAGCCATGAGAAGTGGCCTTAACCCAGTGCAGTAGAAGGCTGTGCAGCAAACCCTTCTCATCATTCCCCTGATGCTCTCCAACAGGGCTCCCAGTGAGTTCAAGAGATGGTATCTGAGGAACCCAGCGTGACCTCGAAAAATCCTGTGTGACACAGCAGTACCTGATAGACCCAGAGCAAAATCCCCATGATAACCTAGCATGACCCACAAGACTGACCCTGTGACAACATTTGATTTATGGCAAATGACATGGATTTAATCACTCACTGGAGAATGCCGAATGACGCAGCACAGCGTTGCTCACTGTGGCTCTACTGAACTGGCACGCTCCGATTGGCTTCGGGAACACACCCATTGGGTGATTCATACAATTAAAGAGCTGCCAATCCTCCCAACACTAATGAAATGCATCTCTATTTTACTGGTAGCACTTTCTAGCAACCCATTTAGGCTTTTCTGCTGCTCTCATCACCCTAAGGTATGAGCACATCACAATTGATGGACAGCTGGTTTGCAGTTGAGGTTAGAAGGAAAACCTGGTTCCAAATAGGATGGAATTGAATAATTCACGAGTTTATAAGCAGAATACAAATATTCAGTCAGATAATTAATTGCTATACTGACTCAGCATGGGTTGGATGATATACCCCCACCTTGGGAAGGGGACACATTAACATTAATCTAGAAATGCTAAGAACTGTGTGTTCTAAGTAAACCAGTGTTACAGAATTGCAGTGTGCAAACTATATCTCACATGGGATTTGAGATTTCCTGCAGACCATGAGAAGACACTGTGGTTCTTCTCCAGTGGAAGGAAAAGAAAAGGTAGCTTCAAGGTGCACAGAAAGCTGCCTACTAAGATCACTGATGTATGAGCATACATCAGCCAGAGCTGGTGTATAGGGCTCAGTCCTCAAATTCATTCCAGTTGATTCGGCCCATTTAATAGCACAAAACAACAAACAGTTTTGCTCACATTCCATCTGAAGTCATTCCGTATGTAGGGGAAACTTTGGATGACATAAATTAAGGGACATGTGGACTCTGCTTAAGACTCTTTTCTCTTCCTCTGTCATTTTGGACCAAGTATGATCCAGACATGCTGGAAGACTTAGTCTATCTAGGACAGCCAGTAGGGTCTGTCATGAACTAAACTAGTTCAACAGTATTCTCTCAAACCTTGCAACAGACCTAAATTTTTCTCTTAGAGCCTCAGTTTCCCTTACTTCCCTTGGTCCAACACCCATGAGGATCCAGCTCACTTCCTTCCCTGCATCAAAATTAAATCTTCCCTCACCATAAGCTCTATGCTGATTGCCCACTCAATTTTGCTGCTGTACAATTAAAAATCAGATTCTCCCTCACTCACTCTCCCCACCCTCCTAATCTAATGCCCTGGCATTATCCTGATAACAACATGTCGAGATGTGAGCAGATCTGCCTCCCATCTTGTCATCTTCTCTCACATATCCGACCCAGTTCCCAGGGTCTGATTTTGTACAACTATGAACATTTAGTTTTGAAAATTGATCACTGGCCCAGAGGCTAAATGTTTGTTACCCGGAAAAAAAAGATGACGTTACAGTTATTCTTATTTTAGGTCCTGAAAAGGGCAGGAAGTCCTACTACATTAGCAGTGAAAGGAACAAGAGTGGCTCAAGAGGGTCTTGACAGGTTCAGAAAGTCACAACATTTGAAAGCATAGTCCACATTTGATCACCTATCAACAATTTATCAATAGCTCGGCGATTAAAAACAAAGCTCTTTTACTTCATTAAACACGTTCAGTGCCGTTTGCTCTACATTCCAAATGGCTGAACTGATGTTCCAGTGCAGCCTATTTTTAGTCTTTCTGATGAGTTCATTATTTGGCAAAAGCTACTGACTGTGTATCTGTTGCAGAGATCTAATTTTTCATGTGGATCCCAAGGAAGTGAAGAGCTTCATAAAGGTCTTAAGAATTTATTTGGGTGTGGGTTCAACCACTGTCCCTGCTGTGGTGCAGCTCAGTGAAGTGATGAGCATGAAGCTTTCCTCTCCTTGAGTCTTTTCCTTTATTTTTGTTATGGGTAGAAGCCCTGTAATATATTATATTTCCTTTTTCCCAAGAAAACTAAGATGTAGATTGACAAAACTAGCAGTCTCAGTGAGAATTAAACAAGATACTCAAAATAAGTGATCTCTTGGGTGTCTGAGTAAATCACCACCTCCAGATCAGATTTTATTTATTTTGAGAACAAACTATTTCTTTGCTGGTAAATCCTGCAGTTTTGTCATGAATCCAATGAATTTTCACTGGTAAGTGACAACCCTAGAGACAGAAGTGGCCGTGTATCCCCAGGGCAGATACCACATGGGCAAAAGCATTCCAGCATTGCCTCTTCAGCAAGCTTCAGCCCTCATGTGAAAGGACAGGATCTGCAGGTCACATGGAGATTAGTCTCTGTGTCCTTCAGCCCTGCCTGCTAAAACTGCGAAGGAGAAATCCCAGCTGTGATGGCATCCTCTGGCTCACGATTTCTCCAGCACTTGCCCACATCTGGGCCAAGCTCTATTTCAGAACCCCAAATTATACAATACCCCTCCCACAGGAACAGAATGAGATGTGACCATTCATTTCTTTCAGACCACCTGTGGTTACCAAGCATGGGGGGAAAACCCCTGCAGTCACATAGTCATGCCCGTTTGTGGATACGAGAATCAGATTTGGAGTGAGAACTGAGAGAGGCTCTTAGTACAAGTCCTCATGGCACACTGTAATGTGACCTTGCACAGGTTTTGGAATCTGCACACCTGAGTAAGCGCTGCATTCTGACAGCTCTCAGACACACAGCTAATTTGCCTGTGAAGGGCACCATGCTTGAGTAGCCATTAGAACTTGAAATACCTAAGCTAGCTTGCTTGGAGTTATTTGGGAATCTCCTCCTGGCACTGCCTGGTGCCAGGCAAGCATGCCCTGTTCTGCATTCTGTTCTGCCTGGAGAAGTAGATGAAGTCAGTTCTAGGTGTAATACCCTCTTACTGAAAAGCAACAACACAGAAACAAATTCTACACGTTTTCTGTCTTCTGCTTTGCTGTCTTTCATATGTCATTTGTCATCTTAGATTGTCACTTCTTTGGTGTAGGGACAACAGTTTTTGTGTATGCACAGTGTCTAGCATAAAGGTGTTTCCACCCTATGTGAAGCATTTTTGGTGCAGCTGCACTGGCACAATGGCAAGAAAAGGTAAAAAAATTCTCAGAAAACCTCTGCTAAAGAACAGCAGCCAGAGAGGAGCATTAAGTGTTGGTTCCCCTGCTTTATCAAAGATAATAGCGAAGCCATGGGTTCTCTGCCATGAAAACTGTAACCAAAGACTCCAGAAGAAGGACAAATTCATGTGCTTCCAGCTATGAGACCAGCAGAGAGCCTCAGTGTATGAGGTGGTCATGCCTGCCTTTCTTGGCATCACCAAGTCAAGTCTAAAATTTCATGCTCCAGCTGGTTTGTTTCTTCTTTTTCTAACCCTTTCTTTTTCAAACTTTATTGCATGTAGCCAAAACCACTGGTCACACTTTCCAAATTGCTGTAGGTCCAAGGCTGCTTGGTTTATGTGATTAATCCTGCCCTGTCTTTCTATGTCTGAACCCTTCTTTCTCCCATGGACTGGGGCAGGAATGAGCGAGAGGGAAGGCTGTTAGTGGTGGCAGATGTTGGCATCAGCAGGTGAAAATCCATCCCATTCCACAGTTCAGAGAAGGTGGGTGAGGGGGTTGGTCTCTCCATCCATCAGCTCAAGCTGGTACTCCTGCTTCTCTCAGCAATTCAAACCTCTCCTACCTCTGAGTCCCAGGATTTCTTCCGACTCATCTTCCTCTTTCAGACCATGTATCTCAATTATCTCCTCCCAGCACTCACACTGCATCCCTATTACCACCTTCCCTTGTCATGCTGTGGCCAAGTCCTTAGTCCCCTCTTGCCTAATGTTTCCTTCTGGCCAGCTGTGCTTTCCAGCTGTCACAGACCCTTCCAGCCCCAGCTGTTTCCACCATGTAAAAATGCTTTCCTTCACAGCCAAGTCAATTCATTCACAGAAACAACCCATCCCTTCAGTTTCTGCAGAAGAATAAAAGTCCTCCCTGGTCCTGGTGCCTTTATATCCTCACAATGCTCTTTCTCACAGTCTTGCTTTGCTCTGAATGCTTTCCCCCTCACTGTTCCTGTAAATGTGGGCCAAGCTGTAATGATGCAGCACACAGAAAAACACCTTTCTCCTGTGATCTTAGACAGCCCCTGGAATTAATTCCTGGAAAGCCATTCTTGGCCTTTCTGAGTTATGCTTTCCTGTGAACAGATGGACAAAGTGATGGATGAAGAGGGGAAGAACGGAACAATGATTGAGAAAGAGTGGTGCAATGATTAGGTGCTCACCTAAAATTTAGAAAAATTGTCAATCCCATGCATTTTCCTGTGCTGTGCTGCTGTTTGCATTGCAGTTCACTCGTCAGGGTAGACATATTATTTTCTCTTTTGCTCTCCTTCTCAGCAGCAAAGCAGCTGCACTGATCTGCTCTGCTCTTGGCAGTTGTTTCCTTTGAAACTATTGAGTAGAGTTCCAATGGAATCCTCAGCTAAAGGACACTGTGCAGTGTTGAGCTCCAGCTATCTCCAACATCAAGCCTGTTCACAGCTGCTCTGTTGCCCCAAACCCTCACACTTCATGAGAGACCCTACCATCCTCCCAGGTTTCCTCCCAAATTCTCCTATTGAACCTTTTTGTGAATTTTTTCTTCCTTGAAAGAAATACATAGCTCCTACTTTTGGAGACACAAGGGGAGCAGGAGAGACTAAAATAATTCCATGTCTAGAAGACTTAGATGTTTAGCCCATTGTGCAGTCCCTCCAAGCCTGGAAGATACGAAGGAACCTAAGCCTGGTTATTTCTTGAGGGAGCAGCTACATGTCTGCACTTCTGTTATTTCACAGGTCAGCTTACAATTTCTCTTTGTGCTGCATACACTGAGATCATAGGGCTCCAGGCAGGCATTTTGAGGAATATCTGGGACAGAAGCTTCCACACCAAACTGTAGCATCCCCCATACCAAAAGCATGCACTGCAGTAGTGCTCTGAAGCAATTGGAGGAGAAAGGAGCCTGGAGATAGCTATTCCTGGACCTTTCCTCACTCCCACCCAACTGCATTTCCACAGTGCATTGGGGATCTCAGTCTCTCACTCAATTGCTTCCACTGGATACCAGCCCCTCTTGCTGTCCCCAAAATACACTAAACCAGCTCTTCACCCTGATTACAATGTTTCTATTCTCTGTGGCCAGGTATGAGCTCCCAAACACAGGGAAACTATCCATCCTGTGGTCATGAAATTCAGTAAAACTTCTTAGTGACTCCAGCCTATTCCCTGTACTGGATTTCTTAGTCTCTGAATATTTGATTTCTGTCTCCCTCCCCCCTGCCTTCAGGCAGGATGACATTCTTTTCTGCTCGAGTCCTTTCAGGCGCTACTGATCTTGAAGCTCCCCAATTACAACCACTTTTCTTGCTATGGTGACACCTTAAGAGACAACAGCAGCTGCCTATAAAGGGCCTCTGCCATCTGTTTCCTCTGCCACTTCTTTGAGACAGCTCTAGTTATATACAGAAAAATATTTATCACAGTTCATTCACTCCTCACTCAAAAATGAGCAAGAGAAAAATGTCTTCTTTCATGATTCTGCCACTGCCCTTCAAAAACCCATGACCCTCAGCCTAAGGAAAAGGGCAATGCTTGAATCTAAAACGAAGCAGCAGAAATTCTTGATGATTGATCCCTTGAGACCCATACTCTAAAGGCAATTCTGGGGGGCATCTACATTCGGGAATGACTCCTCATGGCTGTCTGAAAGGCAAAGTCAAAATTAGACCACTTCATCTCAACCACCAATTTTTCATACCAATTGTATCTGAAAGGAGATGCCCGTATGCACACGTGAACAGACTTAGTTGTGTGTCAAGCACACATTTGAACAGACTTAGTTGTGAGTCCTTTTCCGCCACAGGCTGAATGGGATGGGATCAAGGGGACTAGTTCCTACCCAGGAGGACCATGGGCTAGAAATGTAAAGGGAAGAGCAGAATTGTCATCAAGTGTTAGAACTGTGGGAGAAAAGTGCACACATGAGAGATGATGTGGAGAAAAATGGAAGAGAAGAAGAAACTGAATTCTGAAGAAGAATGATGGAGAGAATGAAGAAAAATGAAAAGCAAGGGTGAAAAAAAATTGAACTAAGGAAGAAAAGTATTATGCAACATCCTCAGGAGGAGATAAAGCTCCAGGAACAGGTTCTCAGAAATTTACTGTTTACAATGGACAGGTCACAGTAAGGTTGCAGAAGTCAGCAAATAGGGTTGGATGTAAGGTTGTTTGATTCACAGTGATCTGTGATACTGAATGAACACAGCCATAAACCTGGGAAATATTCAGTGTTCAAGCATGATCCATCTCACTGCAGCTACCCTGGTGATATAAACAAGACCTGAAGAAAGAGAGAAGTTCTCTGAGTGATAGCAAATTTAAGAATGAAATGTTGTTATGAAGGAGTGGGAGGAAAAAAATAAAACAGGCACTAAAAAAAAAGTCATGTTCAGAAGGAGAATGAAAACTGAGAAATAGGAAGAGAAAAATCAGAAAGGGATAGAAAATCCAAGGAACGGAGGTGGATAGTGTTATTCTTTATTTGACAGAATGTATTCTTTATACAACAAGCTAAATCAGAAATTTATAGTTGTTTGCTCCTAGCAAAAACACACATCAGAAAAATCCCTACCCATGAATAGGATGACATTGCATTCTCAAGTTTTTGTATACCATCCTCATTTTCTGTTTTTCACAGCTAGCAGATAGGAGTATACACTCTGGGGGAATAGGAAGCGCAGGATAAAGTCCCTATGCTTCTCTGGGGAGTTATGGGTTTGATAGGAAGCTAGTATAAATACTTTAGTCGCCTGTGCCACAGAGACTGAAGTGGATTTCACCTGTCCTGCAGGGCTTGGTATGAAAACTCTGATTGTGTAGTTTGGAATTTTATGGAAGAGCTTTCCTGTAACACAAGGAGAATAAATGGGGCTGGGAGACAGAAAGCTGTCAATAAAAAAGAGAGATACAAATAAAGATAGAAATGCAGAAAGAAGAGAAAGGGTAAGGTGAATGCCAGCAAGTTCATGGTCACCTCTGCCATTTTACACACTCACCCATCCAAGGTGAGGAGCCTGTATGAGAATTTTTGCCCCACAGGAAGGGAAGCCAAGTTAAATTTCTCTAATGAGGGCAAAAGATGATCAAAATGGGAATAGTTCAAAAAGGAACGGCTGGACTCGGTGAGCAGCTGGAGTAAATAAATGTAGAATCTCATTAACTTTGGGGCTGTCTCACCCACTCACACTAGAAGTGAATTTAGCCCCTGGTTTGTTGGGTACGTCACTGGCGGAGCGGGGACGCGCGATGACCTTGGGGGCATGGCTGTTTAAAGCACGCACAGCCCTTCCTCAGCCTCGCTCTTCCCTTGCCTACACGGGCAGCGTAAGCAGCGTGGCTCCATCCGAGTCACCGAGGTTACAGCAGTGCAAATGAGGGGAGAACTGGGCCTCCATCTCTTGTGCATAGAAACACTACAGTATTGTACGTCATCAGATGCCAGTGCAGTAATCATTTCCACAGATACAAGAGAAAAGAGACAACCTCGTTTCTAATTTAGTCGTGATAGCATCAAAGAGACCCAAAGCCTATTGCTTTCTGGGAAGCAGGGACTTCAACAATAATAATTCTTTGCACATATATAGCACCTTCATTGCCAGCTACTTACTTTATACCCTGGGGTGTGAAGAAAAAGGACTCCACTTAATTCCATATGCTCTTAATTGCTCTCTATCCCAGATACTTCCTAGCAAAATATGATAGAAATACCTAAACTCACTGTTAATTTGTCAAATTAGGACAGTCATTGACACCACCAGGAATGCAGGCCTAGTTTGCATCTTACATTGCAACGGCACAGCATAGCATCTAGAAACAAAAGAAATGCCAGACTAAGTAAATCTGAGCTCTCTTTAATCCCTGACAAATGTTTCAGGGAAGAGGCAAGAACCACATGGCAGTCAGATAGGGGATAGACTGCCCTTGTGAAATGTTATCCTAGATTTTATGGCGACTGGCTTAATTGCTGAATTACAGAACACCCAAAATGCTGTTCACATCCATTAGGAGGATGTTTAATTTTCGTAAACTCTGTCGTAAATGCCCACTTGCTTGCTAAATGTTGTTAGAATCTTGGCCATGAGAGCTCCAGTGGCAATGAGCTCCACAGCCCTGATATGCATCAAATGAGAAAGCTTTAACTGGGTCTCCGGTGACTCATGTCAGGTCCTCTTGTCTGTGTGTTACAAAATGGGGAAATCAAGAGCTACTGATCCACCTTCTCTAGCCCATTCATTATTCAACACAATCCAATCACTTTCCCTCTCATTCACCTCCTTTTCCAGGCAAACATGCCTAGCCTTCATACGCACAGTGGTTCGTGCTCTTCCTTGTCCCTGTCCCCCTTTTATGAACCCTATTCTGACTTTGCAACACCTCACCTTTGGATGGCCCTTGCTCCTGCACTCTCTGTTATCCCCTTTGCTCTACTCCTTATGCCTGGGGACATGCTGGTGGTGGGTTTTCTGTCTGCAGCCATGTGCTGCAATAGACCATTAACAGTAGTGTCCCCGTTTCTGGCACCCAGTGAGTCACCACGGTTCATGTAGAGCCCTGCCTGGTACACAGTCCCCCTTTTCTCACCAGCCAGTGATACCCTCTGCCGCTCCTCACTGAGGTTCATTCAGGCAACCATGGGGCTTGGAGCCCCCAGCCCCATTCACCTCCCCACCTTAGGTATTCCTGAGAATCTCAGAGAAAATCACTCCCCTGAAAACAGTTAAAAAAGGATGACTGCTCACTGAGACTCTTCTCCCTGACAACCAGATATCCTTCACTGTAGTGCACAACAACTGCCCCAGGGTTATGGCTCGAGGGACCCTTATTTTCCATTTGGATCCTGGCCTGATCCATGTCTGAGGGTTGCCAGGGAGGGCATTTAGGGCTGCCATCAGCTCCTTCCAGCCCAGTTGCTGGCTGCACGCAGATGAGCCAGCTCATCAGCTGAGCTGCCAGTGAGCCCTCCGGCCATGGGAGGTTGGAGGCAGCAAAGTGGAGGGAGGTTGGCTTGATCACAGGCGGTGAGCAATGAGGGGAGCAGAGGGAGGGGCTCGGGTCTCACCCCCTCAGAGACAGCTGAGCTGCCATAGGGTAAGAGGAGATAGTGACAGCAACTGGTGTCATACACTGCTTTGAGAAGGGGGTACTGGCTGGAGAAAGGAGGAGGGGGACAGCCAGAAAGAGGTCGGAAAAGTGTTTCTTTAGAGCATACAGGCAGCACAGCTCCAAAAGAATGGGGTCCTTTAGCTGGGGGGAATGACTGTATGTAAAATGTAAGATGGGGTAAAGCCAGGGGGAAATGATGGCAGGGAGAAGAGGAAAGAGGAGAGATGTGACAACAGGAGCAAAGGGGACAGAGAAGAGCAAGGACAAGAAAATATAACGGAAAAAAGAGCAAGGGGGATGGGCCTTAGAGAACTTGGAGACAAACAGGGAGAAATGAAGGAGAAGATGCTTTTGAGAGAAAGCACAGAAGAGACATATAGATGAAAGGGAAAAATAGAGAGGAAAAACAGGGGAGGGAAACGAGAACAAATTAAAATGGAGATGGATAGAATGAGTCAAAGATGGAGGGTGAGGAAAAAGCTGGGGTCATACAGGCAAGAGAAAAATAACTTTTAGGTGTATTGTATTTACATGCCGTTCTGCGTATGCCTAGCCTGTTCTGCGTTCTCTGTTTCCCCTGCTGTGTGGCTGCTGCCTTGGGTTGGGGGCTGTGGGGGGAGGACGTGGAGCAGGACCCCTGTTGTAACCCATTCCCCCAGGAGCAGCCCCCTTCCCTCCTTGAGAGCCCCCTTCAAGGGGGAAGGTTTCGTGCCCATGAGAGGAAGGCAGCAGCACATCCCCTGACAACGAGTGCAATATGGAAGGGAGAAGCAGCGCAGAATGGAGCAGCGAGGGCTCCCCCTGGGATAAACTGGGTATGCTTGATTGGGAATCTGCTCTTAAAACAGGGGCAGGGGGCAGAGACATCTGAGAGCCTGAAATGTTCCCTGCTCCCTACGGCAACCTCCTCGTTACTGCTTTTATATAAAATAAATATGGAGATTCTGCTGTCAAACCTCAGTGGTTCTCCTCCCCCAAAACTCTTGCTTAGATCATACCAAACCGCAACCAAGTGAGACGGGGGCTCAGAGGGCTGCATGGGGAAAGGGATGGGTTAAAAGGGAAACATTAGATAGGAATAGCTCCTGGTCTCCCTGGCAAAGAGACATTTGTTCTATCTCTGTGTAATTTCTTTATACATTACTGCTGCCACACTGCATCTCCATGTCCCTCCCACTGCATTTCACTCTCACTCTTTTCAGCAAGGCAATTTCTGGTGCATTTCAGGACAATATTAACCCATTCCTCTTTCTCTGTCAGCAGGAGGATTCATAATTTAAAAGCAATTTAAAAGTCTGTTCTAGCAACTCGCTAGTGAGGAACAGCATTTCCTTGTCAAATCTTACAAAGGAGCTGAGCTTGCAGGTCTCAGCCCCTCAAATCCCTGCCTTCTCAGTGACTTCAGTCAGGTGTGAATTTAAGCTGAGAGGAGAACCAAACCCACCCAAGTCTGGGATCGAGTAATTCTTCCTCACCATCTGCCACCCCACTTTCAAAAATCCTTTGTCTTCCTCTTCACCCAAGGCCTGTCCAGCTCTGAATCCTTTTTTCCCCCCGGCAGATGCAACGCCAGCAGCAATCAGCTCCGTGCCGGGTCATTTCCTCCTGCTGCATCTCATGGCTGGGCTAAGATGATCCTGGTCCTGAACTGTGAAAACATGGAGACCCTGACTTAATCTACTGCTACGTCTACTGAATTTTTAGAAAGGGCCCTGGATTAGGTCAGCAAGGATGAGAGGAAGGAACCCTGGTAGATTTGTGGATCCTTGGAAGTACGACGGCAGGCAATTCTGCAGAGCAAAACTAAGGACGTTGACATAAACAATGGCTGAAAGAATAAAAATCATGAACGGTAAGAGGGAAAATAGGGAAAAAACCCTACACATAAAATGGATGTGAAAGGAAAGAGGTGCACCAGGAACAAACAGCAGTGGGAGAAGGCAGTGAGAGGAAGCGATGCAGTGCCAGAATCGTCTGGCAGAAGCCTGTCCACTGCCTGTGCCCTGCTTCACTTTGCTGTCAGCTCTTCATTTTTGCAAACACTGAATCTGCACTTAGCTCTCATGCACTGTTCAGATATAACAAGCTGGAAAGGGAACAGATCAGCTCATTAATTCTCCTTGGGAAGGGTCTCTAGGCAGGAATTATTTTCTCCACCAACATCCATGCAATTACTTGCCTTCACACCAGTCAGATCTACAGGGATGTCTAACCCCATGCGCATCACTCATGCCTGCCTGCCCTGGACTCTTCTCTCCCGCCTTCTCAGTATAAAAGCCCCCCAGACCTATCCGTTTCTTAATAATAATGACAACATGACAAAACCAATAACCTACAGATATAGAATACATTTCATTTTCTTTCTTCATAAGACCCTGATAAGGCATTGTCCCTCACTTTTTGAGATTCTGTAGGAGATCTACAGGAGCTAATGAAAGAATTAGACAAGGCATCACTCATAATAAAAAGTGGTTTTAAAACATTCAGTGACAAGAAGGAATTAGGCTGGAAGATCCGCAGCCATTTTGAAGTTGTAAGAGGTCCAGCATCCATGTGGGGCATGAGCTTGCAGATCTCAACTGCTTGGTGTTCGTGTGTGTTTTGTGCCTATACAGTTAAAGGGCTGAGAAAAACCATTTTTCTTGAAGGGCAGAGACTTTGGAATGGCCCAGAGACATATCTGGGCAACACCAAAGTCTGAGAGAGAATCATCTTGAGGAGGATTAGGGAAAAAATCAGAAACATGATCTACAGTAATGTGAAATGACATCACCTGTCTGCTTGAGTCCCACCATGGAGCAGGGGCGCACTGTAGGACAGAAGAAAGGGGGGAAAGAAATCCCAATAGAGGAGGAATTTCCCAAATGACACTCTTTTCTGAAGTAATATAAAAACCTGAAAATGCTGACTGACAGTCCATTGCAGGGAATAGAATGACTGAAGAGAGGAAACCCAAAAATTGGAAGCCTGGGGACCAAATTCTTCAAGAGGAGCTTGCAATTCTGACCACAACATACCTGTGCATACAGCCCAAGATAAGTGCTCACATCCATTTTTCCTACTGGATCTCTTGGCCAAGAAGAGAAAGGATGATTTAGCAGGCTAACTTGAACATGAGGTGTCCACCATCTCTGACAGCCTACAGCGTTGACTAATGCCAGAATTCTTCCACGTTTCCAGAAATGAAGGCAACATCATCAGAGGCTTCCTACCAGTAGCAGATGGCAGTTTGAACTCATTCTTTGATTATTTTCTTGTTACAAAGCCTCCTGCCCTCCTCTTCACTACCTCTCCTCACTCTACAGACCTGCCCTGACACCCACCCCAGGCAGAGGAGTGTCTGTCCCACATCCTTTGTCAGGTGCCTCTGCCACACCGTGGGCAGGCTGTGAACAGATCCAAGGTTTTTGTCCTTTTTACTGCCTCCTGGGACTAAGCCCTTCCCTCCACAAATCTACCCACTCTATGTATCATGGGGGAAAGGAGCTTTTGCTGAATCCTTCTGTCTCCTGTTCACCAGCAGGAAGCTTTCACCAGGGAGATGGAATCAACCAGGGAGACTGTTCTGATTCCTTCTGACAAGAAAGAAGATAACCCCCCCTAAGGTGATCAGATGTGACAGTAAGAACCCTACCATACAAGGGCTGGTGGGGATATTTGACTGTGCTTTCCTGGGACCGAGAGAGTGCCAGCCACCACCCCATGCAGGGGCTGCGGGAAGCCAAGCAGAGGCATCCCATCACCGCCAATGGCAAACCTATGCTGTGCCACCTCACGAGGCAAACCCATGCTCAGACCCTGCACAGCATGTGCCCATGGGGGATGGTTTTGCCTTCTGCTGAGATGCTCTTGCAACCAAGTCTTTATCCAAGTTTTAGTGCAACCTGTGCCCTCAGGTGAGGAACTCAGAGCTGGGCTCAGCTCCCCTGTGGTGCATTGCACCCTCCTACCCCACTTGCTGCTGCTGCCCAGCATTTTGGGACGGGGGGATTGGGGCAGCCCAACCCTCACATGTGTGGGGTGAGTGAGAGCACCCTGCCAGGGCCATACAGGTTGTGCTCACACCCTTCAAACCATGCAGGGCTATGGTTTTAGCCCACTGGAGAGCATCAGCAGGGAGGGCAGGGGACCTGGGCTGGCAGTGCAACATTTTGGGGGCTGGGGGCACTTCAGGGATTTTAATTGGAAGCATCCTGGCACATACTTTTGCCATGCAAGCCACTTCTCAACACTGCCTGTGGGGTCCTGTCAGATGTAAAGGAGAAGGAGCCCCGAGCTCCTCCAATCTGACAAGCCTCACCCGCCCCTTCCTCCTCCCCCTCAGACCGCGTCCCTCTGGGTACGGCTCTGTGGGCAGATAGACATGATCTGAATTCACTGCCTCTCCCGGCTGGGGTCCTCAGACCTTCTCTCTCCACCCCAGCCTCCCTCCGCCCTCCAGCTTGGGGACACGGCTCAGGAAGGGAGTTCATCCCCGCAGCCTCTCTTCCCTGCATGGCTTTGCATTTGGGCTTTTTTTTTTTTTCTCCTCTTCTCTCTCTCATTAATTTTTAATTAAGGAGATGTCTCTTTCCCTGGTTGTAATGAATATCTGTGTGAAAGGCTTTTCATTTTTTATTAATATATACCTCTATGTATTTATCTATTTGCAGGAAATCTGTGCGTGTGTGTGAGCAAGTGTGTTTAAAACATCCCCCGTTAATTTACTGCTATTGATTTTCTGGCGTGGATACAGCATATAGTATTCAGCATAGAGCTCCTCTGCAGGATATGTTAAAAGGCAGCAGTTTGGGTTGACAAAGGGCACTAAATGCAGTATGCGTCAAATAGACCATCGCTCAATGAAGTCACTTAGATATTCAAAACATGTCCAGCCATCACTCAACCGTTTGCACCAAGAACGGGGGGGAAATTCACGCTTCTCCCTGGACACAACCATTTCCAAACAGCAGCTTTAGCTTTCTTTGGTGAGAGACATCAAAACATACACAGTTTATTTCCCCCTTCCGCCTGCCTTCCATCTCCCAATGCCGGGCTAAGAAAATCAGTTCTGCGGTACCCACTTGCCGTTCTCTCCCGACAGGGAGCTCCAGGCACACCCAGCTCCGGTGGACACTGGCAGACACTGATCTTATCCCTGGATGTCCACGAAGCCCCGGCAGCCCACCATCCAGCTGGGAGCTGATTCACAAGCAGGGCTCTCACAATGGGCTGTAATGTGCGCTCCTGTGCTCTCACTCTCTCCTTCTCACTACGTGTGTAACATAAACCATGCATTTACATCGGCTACCCCTCTCCCTCCAGCACAGGCTGAAGACCACCTCCCCAGCCCACATGTACGCCAATAGCAGTACTCAGCAACACATATTTAAAAGTGAATCACTGGCCCCTCTTTTCTTTCTCCCTCCCTTTAGAACGTCTGATTCCAGAAGTTGGCTGCAGTGGTGTTTCTTCTGTCATCAGACATGTCCCTGAGTTTCTATTCAGTTTCACCACATCAGACTTAGGCTGATTTCTCCATTCAGAGACTTGTTTATTTTAAGCCTTTACCATAAACCTTAAAAAAAAAAAAAAAAAAAAAAAAAAAANGTCAATGTTTTGCCTGTCTTCTTGCCTCTGTGCCCTGAGTAACTGAGCCCACCACTCTCAATCCACAGTGAAAGGAATGAAGTGAGAAAATGGTGGAATGTAGAGGGATTTACTGGGGGGAGGAGGGAGAAACGTGGGGTGGTGGGAGAGGAAGGGGTGGGGGGGTGTGGAGGTCCAAAATCAAATACCTTCCAGGCAGCAGGTTCTCCATAATCCAGAATGGGTCATGACTTCCTCGTTCTTTTTGCTGGTTTCGTTCTCACTGACAGTTTTAGTCTTGCAAACCCCTCTGGAGTAAAGCCAGTAGTCGGTCCCCACAGCTATGGTCATCAGGCTGAAGGCAGCGAAAGCACCAACGGTGGTTAAAAGCATCTGAACACCTCTGTCAAAGAGCCCCATAATTCTTCATTATACAAATACCCAACCGCCTTCTGATTCTTGGGGTGTGTGTGTTTAATAAAATAAAAGAATAATAATTCCGACTAATAATATAATGGGTAGAGAGAGAGAGATAGATATCAAAAAAGGGAGGTAAGAAAGCCCACGGAAAAGAGTGTAAATTAGAAAGACCACACGGGAAGAGGCTTGCCTTTTAAATCGGAAACGTTCTGGTTGAAATATAAAAAAAGGAAAAAGGAAAAAGAAAAAAAAAAGAGAGAAAAGAACCAAGAAAAACCAAACAAATNAAGAAAAGAAAAGAAAAGAAACCAAACAAAACCCCCCTCCCAACAGCAAACAAACTGGGGAAAAATCCCATCCCCAAACCAAACCAATCAGCAGCCAACTAGACCCCTCTGCACCCAGCCCAGTGAGATGTGGTTGCTTACAGACATTACAAAATGCTCTGAACTCTGTTTGAGATGACTGGTATCGTTCTGTATGAGACATTTTGGATATAACAGTGTTGCTTCCCTTTCTCTCTTTTTCCTTCCTAAAGTGAACTAAAAATTGCATCCAAAGTGCTTTGCAATCACCTCCTCCCCACATAACCCCTCACTCAGAGTCTTGTCTTTGCAAATAAGCCATTTGCAAAGGGAGTAATTATTTCACTCTCTGCTTGCAGCCGGAGCACAGCAATAACACAGCATTTTGGCATTGCTTACCCAGGCAATACAAACAAGCTGAAGACAGGCAGACTGCACAGTTTCTTTTTGAAAGGATCTCTTGGTGGTTTTGTAACACACACATTATTCCAGTTGGAGGGAGGAAGTGAATTTTTGGGGAAGGTGGGAGGGGGGGAGGGTGGGAAAGAAGAAGGGAGAAGGGA
>VYZQ01020952.1:40604-77621 GCA_013400655.1 Mystacornis crossleyi
CCAGCATCCGCGGGCGGCAGCCGCCCTCCTCCTCCGCCCCGCTCCGCTCTGCGCGGGCAGGCACAGGCAGCAGGCAGGCAGCGAGGGGCGGGGGGGCAGCCTGCCCCCGCCCTGCGCCTCGCCCGCCGCTGCCGGCACCGGCAAGGGTCGCTTCCCCGGGGCCGCCGCGGAGCCCAGGGGAAGACGGCGCTGGGGCTCTCCCTGGCTTACCGCCTTTCCCGCCCCACCGCCGCCCCCCAGCTCAGCCTCCTTCGTATCCCCGCCGTGGGTGCCCGGAGCTGCGAGTGCGACCCGCACACCTCAGTTAGACCCGCACAAAACTTCAGTCAGCCGTTTCTCTCCCCAGGAGGCGGGTGAAATGTAACGTGGAAGGGTAATTTAAAAACAAGCATGTATTTCTATTCTTATTGCTGTTGTTATGATTTTTAAGTGCTTGGTCTTCACTCTTCTCGGGTTTGCTGCAAGTTGCCTATGTCTTGGTGTTGCTCGTTTTCCGTCCCTCTGCCTCCCCCTGACCAGTGTTGTGTGGATCCCTGTGTTCTTACTTTGTCTTTAGAGCTTTCGGTGAAATCCCAATGCCTGCTCCAAGAAGCAGACATTTTGGGAAGATTCTTCATGAGAAAGGACGATTTATGATAATTAGTATCATTTTGTTAAGGAAAGGAACCACCAAAATTGAATACCTCCACCCCCTCAACCCTGGGAAAGCAATCCACCTTTCACATTCTCATTTTACACAGAAAGATGCATGAGCTGAATGGATGCAGACCAAAATGTATCACTGCTTAAGTTTTCTGTGTCAGACACAACCTGATAGTACAGGGAACACATACAAAATTGTGCAATACTGACATCTAAGTATGTCATAATCCTCTCTCTCTTCCTCAGCAGTATCATTACACCAGGTTAATTACATTAGTCACCTCCTGGTTCTATACATACAGCTGCTCATTAATGCAACAATCATGAAGAAAAGAAATAATCTAATTCTTGATGCTACCGATTTTGTTTCTCTCTGATCAGATTCATTGTTCAGTGAAAAATGAGACCAGAAGATCTGCTTTAGGTTCACTGCTGTTCTATGCGGGGGAGCAGCTCTGGGGGAAGGGGGTGCTGGGAAGTTGAACCAGTTGGAGGGCTTCAGCCATGCTGCAATTTCATAACTCCAGTTATCTCTTCTCCCTACTCCCTCTCTGGGTGCAGACTGGAACTGCCCTTCCAGGACAATCTGTCCCAGGACTAATGGACATGAAAGGCTCTATAGCAAGCAGCCAGGGGGCCACTGGCTGCCCTACAGACCCTTGATCATTTCCCCCATTTGGAGGGCACAATCCAGGCTGCCCTCACAACTGAGACTGAGGTAGAGGCGTCTACCAGCAAGCATTCATGGTGTCCAGCATCAGCCAAATGCAAATCACCACCAGCAGGCAGAAAAGGCCCTGAGGAAGGCAGAAAAAGGGAGTGGTAGGAGAGAGTGCAGGTTGAGACCACTGAAATATTTTTTGTGGACAAAAACAGCACCTAGTTCATCTGGGAAACTCCTAGCCTTGCCCTCTGCCATAGGAGCTGGCGGGGGGGTGGTGGTGGTGGTGGTGGTGGTGCACCTTCCGTATCCTCGGAGCTGCTGAACAGCTGGTGATGAACAAGGGGGCAGGTGCATATTGTACTCCGCATTTTTAGTACTCTGAGTATAGCCTGCTACAAGAATGTGGAGGACGGTAGTTTGTAGACAGGCTCTCTGAACTGTTGTCCTTGATGCAAAGGAATTTGAGAGGCAGAGAGATGTGGAGAACACCCCTAAGCTGGTGGGAGATTATGGCTCTACAGGGATGGCCTGTGTTGAGGAGGCTCCCTGAGGCTCTTAGTTGGGCAAGCTAGAGAAGATCACCCAAGGGCCTCGTGTCCCCTTATATTTGGCCTGAAAGAAGGAAGAGGCCTTGAAGAGGGAAGGCATAAGGGAAGAATAAGTAATTCTTGGGACTCTGAGCATTTTCTTTTTGTACTGGTGGTTGTTCCTTTCTAACCCGACCCCAATATTTAAATCTTCTCATTCTTCAAAGGAAGATAGAAAGTCTGGGCCGGGGGCCTGAAAGGTTCTGAAGAAGAAAAAACTTCATTTGGCTATTCTTGCACTTAAATCCATCGGGCACAAACATCTCATGTGTGGACAAGAAAACCACCCCGGAAATCTGTGGATCTCATACTTCCAAGAAAGGCTGGCTCCTCAGTTACTCTGTACTCTCAAATAGTGTATTACAAGAGAAGGGCACGTTCCCCCCAAAGAAATTGCCAGTGTAAGAAGGCCAGGTTTGCAGGGTGGCAATTTCTTTAATCTCTGGCAAACAGGAGTGACACCTATGAGAACTCAGCACATCTCAGGATCAGAACTAAACACGGCTTCCTGCCTCACACTTCCAAATTTCCAGAAATAATTCTTTTCCTGCTACCCTACTTATATACTCTTAGACCATTCACAATAATCCCTCTACAGTTCTAAATGCCACAGGAGAAGAATGGAACAAAGGCAATGCAAATGCCAGACTGTCCTGTGTGACTGCTTGTGCTGTGGTTAGATGCTGTGCTGAGATTTCATCTTTCCTACAAAGAATCATTAAAAATGATAATACAAAACAAGAATACAGAATAAAAACACTGGCAGATTTTTACAACAGTCGCATCTTCTGAATAGCGCAACACAGAATGACATCTATAGAAGAGTAAGGAGAGAGAAATTAATAGTCTGGAGGAAATAGAGAGATTTTAAATTACATTTTAAATTACTTGAAATGAGAAGCTGATGAGACAGGGAGCCACAGGAAGTCTGCTTCCAATGGCAAACCAAGAGTGCTGCTATTTGTGGAGACAAGGGGCAGTACTGTAGGAATAAAAGGGGCACGAGAAAGATGCAGGAAGCAAGATGAAGGGCACAAAGTTGGAAGCAACTCCATGGGATGGTAATGAGACTGAATAGTGTTTGTGGATTGAATGCTGCAGTGGAGCTCGCTGGCACATAGGATAAAATCAAACAGCGATAGTGTATAAAAATTTGATCGAGGAATCTTTATCCTGGGGAGGCCAGCTCAGAAGGAGCTGCTGTAATGAGATGTAAAAGAGATAGAGTTGATGCAGCTGTATTTGCAGGCAGAGCAGAGGTGTTAATAGGGAAATGCACCAGGCAGAGGAGATGTTAGGAAAAACAAACTGGGGTTAGGGTGATGATCATAAAACTGGAAGCCAGTGGGACAGAGAAGAGATATGGTGTACAAAGAGAATTAAAATGTAAGGTATTTCACTGGAGAAGAAAAAACTCACACATCTGTATTCTTAGAAAAGCAGATGGGGTGTTCAGAGCAGTCATCACTGACATCCAAAGTTGAGGGTCCCAAAGAACTTAAGAAACATTATTCACATCATATCTGCATGCTGGTGGTTTTCTTAGACCAGTTCAACAAACTACCAAGCCATGGAAAGAAGATTTGTGGTTTTTGCCAGAGAATCGCAGGTGAAGGAGCTAGAGATGGAGATGATAGACATAGGGAGATAAATACAGATGGAAAAAGCCTCACTGGTCCTCTCTTCTTATCTTCAGATTCATATAGCTTGAAGATCAACAACAGTTTAAACATCAGACATTCAATACTATGGCAAAGTCATCTCTAGTGTAACACTGTGACCAGAAAGTAAGAAAGATGGGAGATATGGGATATGGAGGTCTATCAATTAAAATGAGCAGATTTCCATCCAAAATGGGTGTGGGTGCTGCCCTGAGAGTGCATAAAAAAGTCCTTGTGATAGACACGAGTGGACCCTGGCAGGCACCAAGTATGAGGTTCTAATGCTGCCACAAAGAAGTCCCTCAGTTTCTCACTTATGTCCTCTTCCAAGCTAAATGTTGTACCAATGGTTCATTTAGCCTCACAACAGTCTTACCAAGTAACACGTTCATTAGTTTGTGGAGGCACTGAGGCAAAAAAATCCAGAACATAATCACAAAGCACACCAAAGTGGAAGTGTTTGTGCTGATTTTAGTGGGATCTGGGTGCTGTTATGAATGAATGGGGTGCCCATGGGTACCCAAGATAACTGTTTCAAATTGAGTCTTGAAGCTACAATTCCTGTGCTTTCCATGTGAGACTCCTTTTTCTGTTTTTCTCACACAACCTTTTCTTCCACTGAATGGTGTATTTGAAGATGGTTGGGAAACAAAAAGTGTCCTCTCATGAGCCCTGGTGGTTGATTTCTGCAAAAAAGGAATGATTTCCTTCTCTACTCAGTAGAGATAGCTGGACAAGACTGAGATTCCCAGGATGAATTTTCCGCCATGATGAGTTGCTGGGATGTGAACTGTTTTGCCTCCCTTCCTCTTTCCATGCTATGCTAAGGTTTGTATGTACAGCAGCCTCCTAATCAATAGAAATAGAAAAAAAAATCAATACCTGCAACCCATTAGCTCTAACAGAGGGCAGGCTGCTAACAAGTCATTCTAGCTGGAATTCTAGTATTTGGTAAAGCTCCCTCAGTGAGGATATATGCATATGTGTATATATATATATATATACACAAACTTACTGAATACGACTAGCAGAGAAAATGAGTTGTGAGAACATTCCCCCTCCCACCAGCACGTCTATCCCTATGTATTTACATAAGTATGCTAAACTAAAGACATTCTTACCCACTCAGATGCTGTGCCTCATACTTATCCTCTCCAGAACACACATTTTTCTATTTTTCTACACTTAATCTATAATCCCAGGCTACCTTCATGCTGGACTATCTTGAATATAAATAAATACATGCCTCTATGCTCCCTTACCCCTATGTTAACCATGCACTATAGAAATCCAGCTTGAGACCCACTTGTTCCAAGCACACAGCCATTGTTCTCCTTTGCTGTATCCCTAGATCCTTCATGGAAATCCTCTTTTTAGTTCCCATTCATATCCAAAGCCAGACACAGACAGTTCCCACTGACATCTACATACATCCAACCCTGAAAGTATATTCCAGGCAAGAAAAAGTTGGTGAAAAGTTTTTGGCACAGGTTTTGTAATCAGAATCTGCCCTAGGGTCTAAGGCACAGGGAAAGGTCTCCAGAATGGAACAGAGAGGCAATGGGTCTCACTGCCCATTGTGCCTGAAATATGGGCACCAATAACTATATTTCCCCCAGTAAAGCCTTTGTCCATTTATGCACTGACTGTAACAAGATTAGACTCTCACTCCTGATTTGTCTCTCATGGAAGGGGTGGTCTCTCATGGTCAACTTCAGAAACTCCAAATTAAAAGCCGTCATCATTTCTTGACAAACAGTTTTATGAAACTCCACTCAGGAAATGTACATGGGCTGTGGTTTGGTTCTTAAAGAAAAAAAAAAAAAGCCTGTTTCCATGTAAACACAGCAATCAGAGAATTGCAAAGATTAAATCAAAAAAGAGAAGGGCCTTACTTTTTTCTAAAGAATCTTCTTGGAAGCATCAGTGCAATGATAAATGCTGAGGTAAAGGTGAGGCCTACAGTGAGGAGAGTTTGTGTTGACACTGATCGATATCCTGTGATATGAGTCTTCCTTTCAGTGTAAAGGACACAGATGGGGACAGACAAGAGGATCTTATGCAGCCGCATCTATTCAGTGTCATCATTTAAAGCCACAATCCGGCCCTAATATGAGCTTTTGCCATCTAGACCTCTGCAGCCACAGAGGTATCTCTGGGGCTTCCTCCATGGACAGACTTGTTCTCCTAGGTCTGGTGGTACTGACACAGGTAACCCTTCTGCAAGACAGCTACGTAGACTTTCATCTTTAGGATACCCTGAGCTTTTCTTCTGTCAGATAGTTTAGGGTATCGGGGCAGGAATATTGGACATTTAACTTCTCTGATGCTCAGTAGCATACCAGGGTTAAAAGGATTCTTGAAGGAACATCCCAAGAAAATCAAGAGAAATAGTTAGTGTCCAGGATAGGCTATTTCATCCCTCTGAATTTTCAGAGGGACAAATCAAGAGCAGCACATATCACAGCACCTATTCAGGAGTTCAGTGAGTATCCCACTGATGCCAGTAACAGGCTAAGAATTTTAATGTGATAAGGATTTACTTCTGTAGTCAGGGACGCATCCCATGAGGTGTACAAGGACCTAAGACACTGTTTCAGAGCAAGTCAGCTGATATATTGTGACCACAGAGCTCTTGTATTGTATTAATTCCTAGGATTTGTTTTCACATTACCATTGCAATGGTTTAGGATCCCCCAGGTGAATTCCTATAGAGGAAGTAGGTTAAACACATCAGATTAAGCCAGTCAGATGCTAGACTGGAGAATTATGGTGATGCACAGAGGACTATTCCATGGATAGAAATTGTCGAGAGGTGGTATTCTCTGCCTTGGGAATAAAGGCCTACTTTAAAAAAGTAAGCAAAACACACACATCTATTTAGGCTTCTAACTCCATGTTTAGACATTGAGGAACTGTCCTGATTTTCAGTTGTGCTAAAATCAACTGATTTTCAGTTGATGCTTTCAGTCAGCATCTCACATTGAATTTACAGAGATGTAGGGGCTCCAAACACCTCTGAAAATCCGGATTTCTGTTTTGATGTTTTAATGTCATTTTAACAGAACAGCTTTGATGTCATAAACCAACAAATTTCTTAAAAGAAATTAAATCAAAAGTCCCAAGGCGAAATGGTGGGTTCATCAGTGTTTGACACTTTCGGTCATTCACTGCAGCTACTGACCACTTTTGAAAATGTCTGGGAATGATCAGAAAGCAGAGTTTACTCATATGGTGGCAAATCATGGGAAGTGTAGAGCCTACTGCAGAGCAAAACTATTCCCAGCCGTGCACTTGGCTCATACAGCTCCATCAGACCAAGCTCAGGACCTTGATGATGCCTCTCTGCCACTATGTGGGTCCCTTTGGCAGCACTGACCCCAGCAGAGGCTGACCAAGCACTCCAGCCCATCCTCCAAGGGTGTGGGGTTATGGTTCTCCTTTGTGCTTCTCTAATTTGTTTGCTTGGTTGTTGTCCTCTTTGACACGGTGAGCGAGTCTGGCAGAGCACACAGGGAAGCATCCCTCAGCCATGCTCTGCAGTCCATAGCAGAGACACGGGAACACGCACAGAGGTTGGCAGCTCAGAGCAGGAGAAAGGCTGTTTTTGCCCTGGGTTACGGGAGACAAGCAATCCCCCGTGCAGAGCTGGTCCTCCTCCCATGCTCACCACTACTGCATTCTCTGACAGGCCACTTTTCCTGTGTCTGGTAGATAAAACTATTCATTTGCCATCTTTCCACTAGCCAGTCTGAAACGACAAAACACTTCTCTATTTCACAGACCATTGGGACTCTTCTCTGCAACTGACCTATATTGGTTATAAGCTTCATTTGTTCTGGCCTGCACTCCTCTCTCTTCTCCCACATGGAGCACATGCACTACTCCTCCCCCTCAAATAAACACCTTTACACATCCAAGGACATTGTAAAAATAAAATGATCACAACCTGGCCCTCCGGGAACCTTGGTTTTACAGTTTGTCCCACTCTGATGCCAACAGAATTCACAACCCAGTTCAAGAGAGAGAGACAGTGAGTGAGAGAAAGCAGGCAGGCAGGCACAGACAGAAGGAGATGGAGGAATCGGGGAGAGAGAAAATGAGCAGAAGGAAAGAAACAGGGTTCCTAGTCTAGAACACAGTAGAGAAAGGGGGGTGGAATTATAGGGACAACAAAAAACTTAAAGTTATAGAAAATTGAAGGAAGAGAGAAAAAAGTAGATAAAAAAAGCAGAGGAAAGAACAGAAAAGAAAAGAAATGGTCAAAGGGAAGAGGGGGAGGTCAAGTCAGGCAGCAAAGCAAAGGTGTCTTATGAAACAAGGCTGAAGAAATAAGAAGGTGCCTTTTTCATGTCTCCTTTTCTATTGTGAGTACACTGTGAGGAAAAGGGCAAGAGGAAAGGGAAAGAAGGATAAATAAATACCTGAGCTGCCATCTTAAACAGCTTCTAATAGTCAAGCAGATACGCTTGAAACAGGCAGTCCACAGGTTGTGAATGCTCAGGTACACATTGCAGTTCAGCAGGCAGGAAAGAGTCTGCACTAGCATAGTGGCATTTACATTCCTGGGTCCACTGGGTCTCTGTGCACTGGCAGCAAGCCCTGCATGCATAAAAATGCTTCTGTTTAGTACTGGGGAATTGTGCTCTGCGTCCTCTCTCAGGTTCCAGTAAGAAAACCTCAGCCCCAAACATATGAGTGCTGTTATTCTCCCTTCTTTTCATACAAATCCCTTCCTCCCCACTGCCTGATGCCAGCTCTTGTTTGCACTCCAAGGATTCATCTCTATCTATCTAGCCTTGTTCTATTGTTGCTCTGCTTTCACTCTCCTCTTTTCTTATGGCTCCTCTTCCTCACTCTCATTCATTCAGCTCACCCTTACACAGGCCTATATAAACATACACACACAGAATTCATCTCCACCTCTGTAGTTATCCACTTACCTATGAGTGTAGTACCTGGCTGGCACACATCTCTCTCCCAAAGACAATCCATTGATTTCCACACCACAACCCTGCCAAATCTGCCTGTCTTTCCCTCCTTCACAGCCTTTCTCTTGCTGCCCCGCAGGCAGTCTGTTTCTTTGTCTCTCCCTGCACAGTTCCTTATGTTTTTCCCTCTCTTCAATCAATTCTTCTTCCTTCTCCCCAACTCTGCCCATCTGTCGGTCTGTCCCTCCTTCCCACAGTTCTCGCCAGCTGATACACATGTACCCCAGTGTCTTACTCCCCTTCTCCCCCTGCCACGTTTCATCTCTTTGTGTCTCCTACACACCCAGGCCCACACTTGCTCTCTCCCATACTGAGAGGAGGCAGCAGCAAAGAATTTGCTGCTGACCGCTGCATTGCTAGGAGGCAAACACATGGCTGGCCTTGTGCAGGCCAGTTTCTGCCTGAGTGCCCCAAGTCACATATCCCCAGCATCATCTCCAGCACTGGGAAAACAGATGGTATAATAAATGAGCGCAGTCTGATAAAAGGAAAAAAGGGTGCCTGCCTCGGATGCTCCTCACCTGCACAGAGGCACGCACCCGACATGGGCACAGCCCTCTTGCTCCTATACCAGTCCAGCTTTGTGCCAGAACTAGCCAGCTGCACAGGGCACGAGCTCTTCCTTAGTACCAGATGGAGGGGAGAGGGGTAGGAGAGGGTGGGAGTGGATAGAATGTGCAGCGGTTATTTTTCTGACCACAGGTTATAATCCTGGAAAGCAAAGTACATGGGAGGAACTAAGCAGTCTTAAGGTCATGGGGAGGGCTGATACATGGGGAAGTGTAGCAGAATCGTGGGCACATATAAGACCTCCACGTGCAGAGACAGGAGGAAAAAGGCAAGAGGCATGGACAGGGAAGAGGAATCAGGTATCAAAATAGCTGTGGACCAAGGCGGCATTCAGGGATCACTATTATTTCAGTGAAGAAGGAAAGCCAACCTACTGGCAATCCTAGCTGTGAGGGCCATCAAGAGCAATGACATATTCTGCTTAAGGGAAATAGCCCCATACCTCAAAAGGTACAGAAACCAGAGGGCAGGGTTTGCATTACTCTGCTTTTGCTCATACCAGAACCATCCTCTCCTGCTCTTGTCCAGTTCCATGACACTGTCCAAGAACGCTCCTTTACCTCCTCCACTACCTCCCCAGCTACCTCCATCCAGAGACTTGCAGCATTCTTTCCGCTGCATTTACCTATTAGAAGAAACCCCTACTTGTTACCCTTTCCAAACCCACCAGCATCTTTCCTCATTTAACATTTTCACATTCATCGCAGCCTTTCTCTGCTGACAACATCACTGAAAAGCATTATCTTAACCCTGCAAGAACTCTTTCCTAGATACTCTGTTCTGCTGTGCCTACAAGCTGATTTTATGCCTGATGCTTAAACTGTAACCTAAACTCAACATTTTACAGTCCTCAAACTGAAGCCACCCAACATCACAGAAACAAAGTCCTAGATATGGCCCACAGAGGCCACACAAAACTGTTAAGCCTAAGAGAGAGCAACGCTTCACAGGAATCAAAATGAATTAGCAAAAGCAGAAAAGGGAAACCAACAGAGAAAATATTCCTTCCATTCCTTCTGCTGTATGAACCGATTGTGAAGTTTCTGTTGTGAGATACCAGTGCTCAAGGTGTAGTGGCATTTCTGCTTGGTCAGGTGAGGTGCAGGTTCTCTTTCCATTCCCTGAATGTATTCATGATGCAGCATCACAATTAGGCATAAATATATGTGTTGTTCCCCACTACCCCTGCCGCCCGCCCCACCCCCCAAAAAAAAAAAAGAAAAAAAAGGGTTTAAGCAGAAAGGTCACGGCACTTTCTGGCAAAGGAAAATAGAGATAGTGGAGACAGTGCTGGAATTAATTTGTGTTTTAAACGTGTTTATGAAGATGTGTGGGTACCAACTGTAGATATCTATTTCCCTCCACTCAGAAATTCCCTCAGAAGAACTGTACTCAAATATGAATTTCCAACATCTCTTCACACTCTTCCACCCTGATAGTCTGATAGTGCCCTTAGCATAGCTACTCTATTTTTTCTGATCTCACCTGGATATGCTGTCTCCAGCCACTGCTGCTCACAGCATCACAGCTTGCTGTTCTTATCTCCCCACACTACTCCTAGGTTTATCCTCCTGGATTCTTGCTACTGCCCTTTCAAATCCCAGTGTCAACAATGTCACACAGACTTTAACTCTTCCTGCCTTGTTCTAACGCAGGCCCTACATCTTCAACCTAAACTGATGGCTACAAGTGACCTTCTGCATCATGGCTCTGAATCCCCCTGTCTGCCCTTGGCCCTGAAGCTTGGCTCTGAAAATCTCCTTTCAGTTACTTATTCTTGCCACCTGCCCTTCCACCTGCAAGGTCTGCCCTGTATCCTCATTTTCCCTCAGTGGTTCATGCAAAAATTACTTTTCCTACCACTTTATTTCCATACAGCATTCTAAAAGAAAGAAAAAGCCTTAGGTCTTGCCATCCCTAAATCTCACCCTCCCAATCTGCCTCAGCAAATCCTTTGGGCTCTTCATGAAGGAATATAGACCTACATATTTCCTACGTATCCCTGTTTCATTACGGCTCCTGCATTTCCCCTGTCTGGGACACAGAAGTTGATCGCTTCTGCCTTTATACCCTTCTCCTCACAGTCCCTAACTTGCAGCCCTCACACTGTCTATTTTTCTAGTACTTGTGCAGAAAGATTACAGGCTCCACATATCTCCAGTTGATGTACATCTGGCTGGAGGGAAACTCATCAAACTGACCCCATCCCTGACCCCAGCTTGACATGTAGGGTCTGTCACATTTCCCTTTTAAACGTTGCCAGATTAAATCTCAGAGACCAGGAAAGGGAGCAATTCTAAGCTTCTCTTGACAAACAGCTCTAGGGCAGGCAATATGTGAAGCTATGACAGAAAAATGAGAGAAAGACCTCCAGGGAATTAAAAAAAAAATCTACCAACCCCCCCACCAAAACTCCAAGTCAGAGGGAGAACAGCCAGTGTCTGACAGAGTTACACTGCAGCAAGCTCTGAAGGGCTGAGATGAGGCTGCCAGGACTCAGCTGGTGATCTCCTGCCAGGAAATTACACCCTAGACTGAGCAACATCCCCATCTCTCAGGTGACTTCGACAGGGAGTCACAACAGCTAAAGAGCCCTGAAAAGACTCGAGACTGAGTAGCTCTCTTCTTTCTCCCTCCCCCAAGCATTGTTGTTCCGGGTCAGCAGAGCCAAGGGCAACTGGCACAGAAGACATTGTTCTCCAGGCAAAATGACAGCAGGAGGAGGAAATAGGACACGAGAAGTAGAGAGATGATGCGCCCCTAGGCCGAAAGAGATGTTGTGGAGGCCAACATGGCCCTTGAAGAGCTCCTGCTCTGACTCCACCTTTGCTGCGGAAGGTCCTAGAAGTCCCTCAGCCCTAGGTTCCACAGAGTACCATCTGCACGATGGAAAAATTACTTGTTAAGAGCAAGCAGAGGTGGATACTGTCCATAAAGAAGAGGATATGAGATAGGAAAAGGACTGAGAATGCATGGGGAGAGAGAGGTCCCACATGCAGGTGTCAATAATAGGGATGTCTTCCTGCCGCTAGCAAATACTCTGCCATCACACTGCTGACTTTGTGCAGGCAGATGAGGCCACAACTGCAAGCAATTGCCACCTGAACATCATAGACATGGTAATTATTAAAAACAGAGCACAGCCTTGAGCTGCGTAAGGACCCCCACAGATCTGCATAAGCACCAGTAGAAAGCAGTTGCTGCCTCCAGAACAGAAATGCAGTGTTTTCCCTGCTGTCAGCACCTGCGTCAGGCTCCCAGTTTCTCTTGAGATACAGCTCTTAATTGGGATAGATTGTACATTTTCTGCTGCAGCCCAGCCCAGCTCCCAGTTTAATTGCTAGTTTATGATTTAGCCTGTTTTGTGCTTTGTACGCTACTTCTTTCCTCACTTAATCTAATAGAATTATAGAAAGTGTTGCTTGGGAGGACCTCAGGAGGCCACACAGTTTATCCTTCTGCCCCAAGGCAGTATTTCATTTTCAACAACATCATGTGTCTTTTGCTATCAGGTCAGATTGGTCCAAGATGTATAGTGGGTAAAGAAATGAAGCTTACCCAGGGGAGTCAATTGGCATAAAAGACTAAATCCAGCTCTTTAAGTCACTGAAGTTATATCAGAAATAACCCAGGTCCAAATGGTGTCATTTATTAGATCAGTCTTTTAAAAGATGTCCTTTCTTAAGTTTGAAGTCTCTAAAATGAACGAATCTCTGTAAGAAACTCTTCTGACAGCCCCATTTCAGTATAGTTAATGCTTCATTATGAATAGCAGTGACCACTCCATTGTGAAGACTTAACAGATCTTACCACAGTGTGATCAGCTTTGAAACTCCTATTAACTTCCACAATAAACCCTGATCTTTCTGGAATGTTACCCTAAATTTCACTCCACAGTAGACTATGTCTGGCAAGACAAAACAAAACCATTAAAGCATCTTTAATATGACAACTTTACACAAACGAATCTCCAGTAAAATTTCAGAATGTCAGACAGCTTCTTAAGGCTTTTTGTTCCAAGACAATTCGACTAAAAATTTCACTTTTGTTTCCTTTTGTCTATTAATCTAAGAAGAAATGTCTTGCAGCCTTGGGAATAGATAATGCAGAAATTAGAAGATAAAAAAAAATCAGCTGGTGATGATCAACCTAAGTAAAGCAGGGCACAAATATAACAGAGATTCTGTACAGATCCATGAGGACCAAAGGAGAGGTAAGCAGGAGGGACTCCATGGAGGAAAGAAATGGTTTTGTCTAATCAAACAAGCAAGCAGGAAAAAGGACTACATATCTATTAAAAACAGTTGAAGGCCTGTTTGTTTCCGTCCCCTTCTTTTGAAATTTCAATTCTGGTTGAGTTGGGTCTTTCCTGTGTTGTAACACCCATGCTGAGCACCTGCAGCACTGCACAGCTGGACAAAGTAGGAAGACAACAAAATTCCTGGTCAGCAGACAGGCTTTCTGTCTTCCTCCCACTGTTCTCCACAGCATCTGTTATTCAGACTGATGCTAAGCCTATTAGCAGCAAACATGCATCCTCACCCTACAGATGCCACTGCCAGTTAGTAAGGTAGGAGAAACTTAATAATGGCTTCACTCTTACTCATCGTCCTGGTCCAGCTCACTTACTCACTACCCTGAACTCCTTCACACAGAGACAAAACTATTTCCCACAATCTTGCCATGTTCGGCTCCCATGTTCTCTACCCACTCTTCACTACTAGCTTCTACAACCAAGAGCTCAATTA
Source organism: Mystacornis crossleyi (assembly GCA_013400655.1). NCBI lineage: Eukaryota > Metazoa > Chordata > Aves > Passeriformes > Timaliidae > Mystacornis > Mystacornis crossleyi. The sequence continues at coordinate 54,468 of VYZQ01020952.1, forward strand.
AGCCAGGAAAATCCTAACAGCCACCACTTGCATCAGGCTGCTATTATGTAGCACATTAGCCAGTAAGGACAATATATTATGCTTTCAAAATGCATTTGAAAGGGTTGAGATTGTTATTGTCAAACACACCACTTTGAAGGACATTAAATTGTGTTCACATTAGTGCTTGAAATAGTCCTGTAAAAAGCAAGTTGGACAACATGCTTTAGACACGACTTCTTTTCTAATTGTAGTTGTGGCCTGTGGAAGAGGAAAAGGGGCAGTGGGTGAATCCCTACTGTTAGCTAATTAGATCATACATATCCTCTCCCAGGCAATACGTCTTTCCCTGCATGGGCTGCATTTTTCTTCACTACTCAAATGCAGCTTCCCTATAAATCACAAATCACCACTGCAAGCATTCCCTTAATGAGCTCCTCCAGCTTTTGCATTTATTTTATAAAACAGCATTCACCAATCTTCATCTTACTGGTGCATTTAGAGTGTTTATTTGAAGTTATGGGAGGTCCTTCTGGTGCAGAGAGATGGGCTCCCCGGTTAAAGACTGCATAGAGTTCATTTTATTACCTATTCCCAAGGCATTCATCCCCCTGGATACACCATGTCACAGGTGGTATACACATCTGGTATGTTATTTTCAATATGAAAAAATATGTGTCTTGTTTTGTGATCACATCGTCAATGGAACCGGGGGAAATGAAATACCAAATGAAAACAAACCTTCTTTCATTCTTTAACTAGATCAGCACAGCATCCAAAATAGCTTTTATTCTTACTAGTCAGAGGTACCAGCACCTGCAAGCAAGAGTCTATACAGCCTATGTAAATCAACAGAAAACACCCAGGATTAACAAGACAACCCATGTAAGATACAAATGCCAGTAATGCCAATCCAATTCAAAAAAGAGTGAGTCTTCTAGTTACCTTAAGTTCATGGAGGACCCCTTCCTTCTTTGAAGAAAGCAGGAGCTTTCCCAGCTGGTTCTGTCATTTTTGAGTTGGCTTTTAGCAAAAGAACCTCTTGTTTTCATTTCTTGCAGATTGAGCTGCTACTCTTCCTCTTTAACTGGTATTCATGCTCCCTAGCGAGTTCCCAGCATCAACACACTGTTGCCAGTGAAATGAGCCCAGTGCTTCTCCAGATTCTGGAAATGCTTAATAAACTCTGCTACAACAGCTGCAGCCATATTATGCTCAATTCAATGTACATTTCCAAGCAGTGGGCATAAAAATGATTATAAACCACATGTCTAAAAGTCTTGAAATACAGATTCCTGAAAAGACTGCCTGAAAAATCACTCAGTGCTTAGTCTCTACAAAACTCAGCTTCCGTTGCCCAAGGGAGTCTACCCTAATCTGGAAGAGAATGGTTAAATTTTTGAAACTCTTGATGTTAGACTCAGTTACAAGGCAGTACCTTACCACAGATGCTTTTGCATACTGCATTAGCAAAGACTCTCACACATACAAAATCAGTACTCCACACAAAAGAGCAGCTCTCTCTAGGCTTTTACCCTTTCTAATATGAAACTTCTAGCCAGACACAGCTGAGTCAGAGTAACTTAGCCAGGCTGTCTTTCATTTCCTTAGTCCTGTTTCCACTAGCAACATCAGAACTGAGGTCTTTTATCTGAAATTCAATGACAAGCAGAGAGACTTTAATAAGAGGACTCTGATTCTGAGATTGAGAACTGAACCTAATCAGAATGGTATTGCCAAATTCAGCTGACAAAAATGACACAACAATACGTAAGATGATAAAGACATGAAGAAGAAAAGGTAATTTGTTATAAGGTTTAGGCTCATCTTTGGAATAGAAAAGGTATTCTTGCAATTTGACTCCATTTTGCAGTTAAGCCAATTTGGATATGCCTGCAGGAAGCCCCTCCTGCTCACTTCAACCGAGGTGGGAGCCTCTGGAGAACTCCTGTGACCTGGGACCAGCAGAGGGCACTGCGTCACCAAGTGACAGCGGTTGGACGCGACACAGCTCCCACCAGGCAGGGACAGTGAGCCACGCCGAAGGAAAGAAACAGATTCTGGAAATTAGAAACATGTATTAGTCACCAGCATATCAATCGTACAACTGATAAGGGCAACACTGTTAAAACTGGCCCCCAACTCTGGGCACTCCTGGAAACACACCTAATCCAGCTGTCTCCACACATCTCAGCCTCCAGGTGCTGATTTTAGGGCATAGGCCTCCTCCTGAAAACGCTTTTCAAGGGGTAGGGCCAAATCGGTTATGCCCTGCAGTGTATGTATCAACGCTGTCTTAAGTCAAAAAACATCCTGTCAGCTTCCTCTCTCCTTTTCCAAACCTCTAAATCCTTGCTTGTAGCAGCAGGAAGTCTGTTCAGACAAAAAGATATCAAAGCAAAGAGCTGGCAATTTCCATTCTGCCCTCCCCTTTCACTCTCCACCTCCTCCAACCTAGCAGAATTTCAGTGAGCAGAGAACCAAGTTAGAGGACATGAAAGGAATGCTGAGGTAGCAGCTTCAGAAGAGTGTCTTTCCACTTGCTTATTTCTGGTTTATTTTGAATTACCAGAGGATGACCATGAGGTAGCAAATAGCTTGTATTTTTTCCTCTCTCTATATTCAGTCCAGCAGGATTCTCAGTACTAGAAGAAGCTTAGAGGATAAATAAATCATACCAGTCAGGCTAGTGAGTGAAAAGTTTCCACTTTCTCTTTGTACAGTTGGTGGAATAACTTTGCCAGGATGTGGAAAGGGGCCTCAAAATTTTTCATTTCCTTCTGCAAAGAAATAAGAAAGTTGTGAATGGCAGACGGAATAAGCATTTGACTATTTCTGCTCTGCTTCACCAAAGAAGGATTAAAACTGAGTTAGATGACAAACAAGGGGAAGAGCATCCCCAATTATCTTTCTCTGCCTGAAAGAGAAGATAACTTTAAAAACATCCCCTTGCACAGATGGTGAAAGGAGCAGATACTCACCACTGACATCTCACAGTATTCCAGGCCATGTTTCTCAGCCCACTCCTGTGCTTGTTTCTGCTCCACAACTCGACGATCAGCTAGGTCTGTTTTATTCCCCACTAAGACACCTACAGAAAAAAAAGAGATGAAACAAAAGAAAAAATACCAGCTCATCAATGCTGACTCGTAAGCCATAAATGCTGGAACATTTGTAGAAGTAGCTGAAAAAGTTGGAGGTGTGGAGAACAGTCTATAACTACCTAGAAAAGATTCCAAAACAGGAAATATATTCCAGCCTTATCTTCTTTGTGATGAAAGCAAAGGAGTTGGAGGGAGGCATGTCTGACTTAAAACAAATGCTCTATACCAGAGTTCAACAGAAACAACTGCTGTCATATAAGAGGGAAGTAGATAACGAGAATCACACCCATTCTTACCTGGGATGTGCACCCCAACTGCTTGAGCCCTCAGCTTCTCCAACCATTTGTCACAGTTGTCGAAGGATTGCTCATTAGTGACATCATACACAAGGCACAAGACGTTGGGCTGCTCCCACTGCGCAGCAAGAAAGGAACACTGTCAGCTCTAATGAAACTGATGTGGTCAACAGCCAGGCTGTAAACATGGCAAATGCAGCTGCTGAGATGAAAATAAAAAGCATAACCCCCAGGAATCCTGTGCCCTGGCTGAGGTTTCATGTTTCAGTTGACCCAACTAAGTCAGTGGCACTGGGAGAGGTGGTCTGGCTTTCTTCCCTAGTCCTGTCTGTACAGTCCTGCCCCTTTACTTGTATCAGCTCTGGCACTCATCTGATCCCCAGGGAAGCTGATTTTTCATGCTGAATCAGCACAAAATTAATCCGAGGAAGAAAGTAGAAAGGTTTTCTTCCAGTTTGAGAAGCTGAGCCAGCTTCCAGAGGAGTCCCTTGCAAAGCAGATTTAGTGCAAGGGCAAAAGTGGACTTGCTCTTGTAGACAACGAACCATTAGGCTGACTTAGCCATCTTATGAAAGCTCACATCAATTAACTGTTTCTGCTTCTCAAAATGAGGTAACACAGAAAACTGTACAGGGAAGGTCACAAATATGTGAAGGAAAAAACCCAAGGGCAGGATTATGCTCAAGGACAAGAATGAATCCTGTTGGACCAAACACATCACTGTAACACAAAAAAAATCCTCCCACTGTTAAAGTTGCAGAAAAACAGATGTTTTCCTAAGAAATAAAAATAACTTCAAACAACAGTACACAGAAATTCTCAGTTAAAATTCCCTATTTCTTTTGTAAGAAAAGTGCCTATCTACTTTCCTTTCTCTGGAAAGTATTTCTTCTAGTACTTACAGAAGTTTTAGAGAGGTAGAACAGGATGCGTTGGCAACTGAGGTAATTGCTCCCATTTACACTAAAGACAAAGTTTGCTACATCTGCCAGACTGGGGAGCTCAGATCTTCAAAGCAAAAGCACTTCTTTGGAAGAAGAGGACTGTTACATAAGACTTACCAGTTTCTCCAGCATTTCAGAAAATAGATCTTTTCCTGCAGAGTCAAAAATGAAGAATTCCTGAAAGCGGAAACAGAAAAAAGGCTCTTGCCAAGAAAAATGCAGTGTAGGGAAAGGTTTTGAAAGTAAACACTGCAACTTGTAACTCCAGCTTTTTATTCAGTACAGCAGTGCCATGTCCCTAAGGGACAAATTCCCCGCACTGAGAAAACTCCAGATAGTATGAGAAAATAAATCGCTGTTTTTCAAGTATAACCAGTAAAAGAGATACTTCCAAGGCCCCAAGTCTGGTTTCCATCCCTACTGGAAACAGAATATGTGGAGTGGGACAGTAACCTCTACAATTTATATGAAATTATACACATTCCATTAATGGGAGTATAGGGCATTAAGGAAAAATAACAGATAAGCTTCAGCTTCTGTAGTTCCAAGAATCATGAACTGAACCTGAGTGCCCTAAAGGACAGAACAGAATCTCAACAAAGCCGGCAATAACTTTGCTTCAAAATTCTGTGTTGGATACAAGTATACAAAAATTACATTTTTTAGATTAAACTAACCCTGGAGTATCTGCAATTATACATGATCAGCCTCATTTCCCTAATGCAACTTAATTGCCCTATGAACATGCAAAGTGATCTTCCACCAGAATGAGACCCATGTGGGGCTTGAGCTTTGGATGTCTCTTTCTGACCCAATTTGTGTCACAGAAAAACTCACCACACTATCACTTGTCTCTGGAACTGATACAGCCTTCACCAACAGTTCTATGCCCGTCGTCTGTCAAGAAGAATCAGGAAAATGAGGATCAGGAGAGTTTTTAAGAGCCTGTCCAACTGCATACCAACTGTGCATTGGATTGAGGCAATTCTTGTGAATCATTACAATTCCATCAAACACAGACCGCTGGATACTCAGCAATACTCCTCCCAGCTCTGGTAACCTAATCTCACCAATATGTCAAAGACTCGTAGATTTGCTCAGCTGGGGGAAAAACAAGGAGAACCAAAGAGATTTGCTTATATACAGCTCAGAGTATTAACTGAAGTCTGCAGGTCTACATTCACTCTCACACTGCTGCTCTAATGCATGTCTTAGAACGTTTTGCACTAACCATGTGATGAGCTAACATATGGGACTGAGATTATTTGTGCTTCTTCCACCTTTTATCTCATTCTGCTTTGTAGCTCATTTATTTGTTCTATTTCTATCCTTAAATTCTGGTTTCCATCTTTATTTCCATGAATAAACATATTTTAGGGTTTTTTTTCTCCACACTCACATTTTCCTTTTTTTACTTTACTTATATTTACTTTTATTTTTATCCTGCTTCTGATTAGTCATCACCATTGATTCTTACACTGAAAGACTGCAAACTGTATCCTCTTCATCTGGGAACAGTTTCTGTAGATTATAATTATCTTGGGGCTATGCAGCACATCTTGGTGTTTGTACAGTGATAAGCACACTGTCCACATGCACATTTAATAGTTGGAATTAAAAGCTTTCTCCTTCAGCAATGCTTTTTCATACAGTACTCCCTAAAGGGGGAAGCTCTCTAACACCACAAAACCTTATGAAAACATTGGTTCAGCAGGAAAATCACCAGATTAACTAAATTATTCTGCCTTAAGTTTCAATAGCAGCACCTACATGATGCAGACTTACAGAACATTAAATGTTTTCTCTTCAGGGTGTAAGAAAGAAAGTCTTCTAAGATCCCACCTCAAATGCCTCAACTTAAAATCATATTTATTTTGTTCTAGGCCTTCAGTTTTCCCATTCATCTTAGAAAAATGTTAGACAGCAGTCTGAGCCTGTTGTATGCTTACCAGTGTGTAGTTCTTCTGAAAATGAGCCCCATCACTACGAAACATCTGGGCTAAAGCACTCTTACCCACAGCTGGATCTCCTGCAAGAGCAAAAACACAAAATATTTTTGTTTCATACTAGAGAATCTTATTTTTCCTCAGTTCTGCTATTACCACATGTTGTAAGAGCATGGATGCTCTAACTCTGAATACAGGCAAGATAACTGTCACACAAAGCACAAAACAACCTAAAAGGTAATACCCACATGAGAAAATGAATATTGCCATTATGCATACTGGTGCTGACATCTGATTTCTGACCTATGCACAACAGCAAAGGACTGCCAGATCAGCGTGGAACTGCTGTTTGTTCTAAAATTCATGCCTACGCCACAGCCCTTACCTAGGAATTGAAATTTCCCAGATATGTTATCGTGTAGAAAAAAATGCAGTGTGATAAGGGACACTGGGTTTCCTAAGAGGCTATTTCCTCCCCTTAGGTTACCCATTTCCCCGGACTCAAATCCTTATTATATATTGAGATGAAGCTGCTTAAGCTGGTAACATCCCTTGATGAACTATTCTTGCTGACCCTGCTAAGAGAGCAACTCTTGCTGACTCAATGCTGCTGGTGGCTCATTAGTAGCATCCTGGGCATAACAGAAGCAAACGTCAGAGAGAAAGCACATGGCTGGAGAGAAGAGCCTGCTGATTCATTCCTGTATGGAAGGAAAACCAAAGGGCTTTGGTTTTTGCTCTCCTAGAGCCAAGGCTTTCTTACATGGCTTGCGCGACACTTCAGGCAAGCCCGGCAGCTGCCTGCTTTGGCCTGCTCTTACAAAACTCTGTAAGATTCAAAGCAATCACAAGATCACAGAAGAAGCTGAGTTGGAAGGGACCCACAAGGATCACCAGGTCCAACTCCTGGCCCTGCACAGGACCATCCCCAAGAGTCACATCATGTGCCCAAGAGTACTGCCCGTATGCTTCTTGAGCTCTGTCAGGTTGGTGCTGTGAGCACTTCCCTGGGGAGCTGTTCCAGTGCCCAACCACCCTCTGGGTGAAGAGCCTTTTTCTAATATTCAAGCTAAACCTCCCCTGACACAACTTCAGGCCATTTCCTCGGGCTCTGCCGGACTCACATATGCCCATATTACTTCATGAAAAAGATCATAACCCTTTTTAAACAAAGACTTAATGCTTCCAAAGAGCTTATAATTTCTTCACATAATGACTCGCCAGCCTGGATAGTTAAAAGGACAGTAATTAAATACCTCAGTGGCTCAAGCTTTACCCTTAAAGGCACACTCTTAACAGCCAAGCCTGGAATACAAGTCTTTTACATTATGTTGTTAATAAATAAAGCCAGAAAGGAAGTATTTTACATTACGTTGTTAATAAATAAACCAAGAAGGGGGTATATTTTTGACTCTATTACAGCTTCCTAATGGTGTTTTGAAGGAAATTGGTAGAGCTCTCTGCTCACATACTATTACAGAGGAGGAAGGGTGTTTTGGATAGTGACAATTACCCCTAGATGCATTAATCAAATGTAGGTCTTGTTTAAACATTTTTAGCATGCTTGCTTACTTTGAGCTGAGTGGGGCTCATAATATTTAGACAGGAAAATCTGGTAAGTCAGCTTGTTTGTTCTCTGATCAGTTCAAGCTCATGCGGAAGACAACACTCTGTTCTGAGTGGAAGCTATTCTGTATTTCAATAGACAATTAGATCTGTCTTTGTAAAATGAGATAGAGAGGCACACATTGCTCCAAACTGTGCAGGCATCAGCCAGCACAAATTCTTAACTAATGGGTTGCCGTTTTTCTACTTGACAGCCCCAGGTGTTCTGTCCCTCTTCTTACTCTTTGCCACCCTCTTTAGTCCATCACATCGCTACATTTCCTCAAAGTAAGTTTCCTTGCCCTTTTTAGTTTGGTCTCGTGTGCCAGTAGTGCATCGTACAGCATATATTCTATCCATATTTGTTATTCTGCCAGAATCTGTAGGGTCTTTCTAAAATGCCTGCTACTGCCAGCTGTCTCTCAGCAATGAAAACCTTTGTGTAGTGTCTCCATAGTAGACTCAGACAACAGATTCTTATACTTCGTGTCTGTAAATTACCCTTGAGATACACAAGAATCGTCTTCTTTTGTCAACTTAATAGCCTCTGTTTTTGTTAATAAAAGCCCTTTTCCCCTGTTCTCTTTGACCTTGGTGTAGCTCCCAGTTCTGCGAGTCTCTGGCTCTTCATAACCATTTCCTTAGGTCCACAAGAGCTTCCAGTTCCATTTCTGATGGGTTTGCCCCCATCTATGTAAATGCATTTTCTTGTTTCCTTTAGGTTGTTGTGGTTACTCATACCTTAGGTCCCTTTCACTATAGTGGTTTTTTCTGCAGTAGAGAATCTATTTTGCCTGGTCTGCTTCATTAATTTATTATTTTTAATAATACACAGATACTATTGTAGCACATCGGAGAATGACTTATGGACATGCCTGTTCTTTGAGCTGTGAACAGAACTGAAAAGGCAGCTCCAGACCCAATAAGGATTAAGGACGTAAATGGGCCACCCAAAGAAAACTCACGTGATTTTAAAAAGGTGGTGGAATTGGCCTTTGGTAACACTAAACAACAAAACTGGAAGGACTTCAGCAAAGCCAGTATACTGGGAGCAGGAAACTTTCAAATTGGAAATGATGCCTGCGTTTCAAGTGTAGGAGACAGGCAAGATACTCATGCTGTTCACAGCAGTAGAGGCACAAGGGAGATTAATTCTTTTGCCTTTGCCAAAGACCTTATCTGGCTTTGCAGGAGTTGATGGTCAGCTGCTTCTGAGGTTAAAAAAGGCAAAGTTTTATTCTGGATGAAAGAATTTGGAGCAAAGAGTTAAACCTGGGAGTTGACTGCACACAAAAGTTTTATGGATTTGTGCTTTTGGCTGAGGCTGCACTGAGCTTCAATGTAGACGGAGGGGGAAAAAAATAACAAGTTTTCTTCACGCAGTGTTAACAGCCAGCTGTACTTACTTTCAACACCTCCATAATCCATCCTGACTAAATAAACTGGTGTCTTCACCTCACTTCTTTCCCAGGTTAGCCTCCAAAGTACTTGGGGAAAATGATGCCACTGTGAAGTGCTCATGCTTCATCCTTCTACTCTTCGTTTAGGCTTTACCTTTCTATCATACTCTCAGAATCATCCTGATTTCTGACATGAATTTCTCACGTCAGTCCAAAGCAAGACTCACAAATGAGGCAGCACTCAGCTGCCTAAACTGCTCCCTTCACACTTTCCCCAATCTCTGCGCCCATCTTTCCACGCTGTAGAAAGTGTGGAAATACTCTTTTCGCCTTTTTTTTTTTTTTTTTTTTTCCTCTTTCACATCCCGTCCTTGCATTTCAGCCGGTCCAACTACACCTCGCACCCTCCCTGGGCACAGCTCCACGTGGTAGGCGGGGGCGGGCACCGAGTGGTAATAACACACACGCCTTCGACTGTTCCCGTCCCCAGGCAGCCGAGGTCCTCACTTCTCTCCCGTCGCCTCTTTCCCTACCTCTTCTCCGGTGGGGCGGCCCCTCGACGAGGGGCTGTGGGAAGCCGGGCCGCCTGCGCTGCCGGCCTCGCCCCACCCCACGGCACCCGCTCCAGGCCCCTGTAGGCAGCGGGGTGGGTGGGAGCGGGCGGGCCAGACTCACCTGCCAGCAGGCACTTGGCAGCGAGCTTCACCATCGCGCCGGCCCGGGGCAGGCGGTGGCGGCGGGCCTGGACAGCGGCGGCGGGGGCACCACCGCGCCGAGCCGCGGCCGTGGCAACCGCGCGGTCCTGGCAACCGAGCGACGACACGCTCATCCCCATTGGCTGCGGGCCCTGCTCATCAAGGCCATCCGCAGTTGTTATTGGGTCTCTCCATTTTCATCGCCCACTATGAGTGCTGTCAATCAAAGCCGACGCCCCGCCCCTCCCGGTGGTGCCGCGGTGCTGCGGGCGGTGCGAAGGGGAATTCTGCCTGGCAACTAAGGACGCCATCGGGAGCCGGCTTGTTATTGGGTAGAACGCAGGGGCCTGTACCACGGGACTGAAATGACCCTCTGCGAGGCACGGCAGAAAATGATAAAAGCTACGGGCAAAGAGCTGCGGCAGCGCTAAGGCGGGAAGAGACAAGCCGGGGGAGAAGCCTCCACTTCCTGCCTGTGAGCCCACGGCACCCGATGTTCCGTGCGGAAGGGCCCTGGCTCCTGCGCCTTGCTGCGCATGCGCCCGCCGCGAGCTCGCCCTCCCCCCGGCCGGCGCGGCCCTCGCGCTCGGCCTCAGCGGTTGGGTCACGTTCCCCTCAGGGCTCGGGGCCGGACGGAGCCGGGTCAGCACGGCGGGAACGGGCGGTTTGTGAGGCCGCTGTGACCCTGTGGAAGTGGAGCTGCGCTCCTTCCCTGCCCGGGGCAGCAGCTGACCCGCTCCCCTTTCCTCCAGTGCACGCTTATCCTTGTGTTTGGTTGTGTTACTGGACTCACGGAGGAAGTCCTCTTGGTCGCTGATTTCTTAGCTGCTTTCTTCTTAGTATCTCAGAACTTTGTTCTTTTTTCCCGCCTCTTTGTTAATTTTTGTAGCCTTTCACACTGCTGTAGGTTAATTTCTTTGTTTTTTTCCTATTTTAAAAATATTTCTATGAAGCTCTCCTTTGGCTACTATTAAATTATTTCTATGCCCTTATTTTTATTCTTTGAACTGATTTTCTGTCTTCCATAAGCAGTGCAAGTCGGTGGATTTGGGTGGGAGATGATAAAGGTGACCATGAATCTTCCTGGTCCTTTCTTTCCCCTCCTTCCAACCTGTTTGAAAGAAGTCTGCCATCAGAAAGCATGCCATTAATAGCAATCCATACTTTTTTAGGGTATAAACTTTGCTTGGCTGCACTTTGGATTGTTTATTCCTGGAGCATGGAATGTGCCTACTGTGGAAAGCAGTGAGTAAGCTTGGGAAGAACAGAATAATCAATAATAAATCTGTATTTGGGTTATAACACTGGACATTCCAAGAGTCGTGTTGGTAGAAAATAAAGTGTTCCAAGTTTTATTTTAATGTCAAGGTAGTGCCTGCTTAGAAAGCAGCTTTTTTACCTTTCCTGGGATAAATTACCTGTTTTACGTGTTTGGGACTGTGTGACATATCTGCCAGACACCTAGCCAGAGAAGCAAATAACATAAAAGTAGTGACAACCTATAGCTAAATCAAAGGAGTCTTCTGTATAAAATAACACTTAAAATAACATTGTTTCTCTGATAAAAACGTGAAAGGGACTTCACTAGCCTGAGTGGGCAGACTTTAATTGTAGATGATGACTGTAATGAAATACAGTGATGGAGTCAATATTGGGTGTTCCTTTAAAAAGGAAAAAAAAAAAATTAATCCCCGGTCTCATTATTAATGCTTTCCCTTTTTTCCATCCCCGAATCCTCCATCACATAAGACAGATGTAGGCTATCGATGTTCTCCATCACTTATGTCTAAATAGCTTACCTCCTCTTTCATCTTTTCTGCCTTCCACTCCATCCTCCAAGAAATTAACTTGTCTCTGCATCGTTACATTTTTGCAATCTTTGCATTACCCTTTGTTGTCTATTTGTAATATTGCCCCAGTTTACTGACAGGTCTGCATGCGAAGGCTTTGAGGCTCCATTATGATGTACTTGAGGTTTATTGATCGTGGCTGCAGTGTGGTGGTATTCCACCAGCATTTACTGAGGTCGCAAACATCCCTTGCGCTTCACACTGGGATCGCTGTAACGGAAGGCACAGATTATGTTGGAAGTGAGATTTTCATTGCTGTTGAAAAATTCTGCTTGGAATCTGGATATCTTCTTTCTGCTTCCTGCTTTTCTATTAGCGCCCCGTTCCTTTATCCCATTCTCTCATTTCCTACCTCTGCATGCTTGTGTGCACAGAACTCTTAATGGACTTGTATCCTCTCTATTTCTTCTGTCCTTTTATCCCACACTATTTTATTTTTTTTACCCAATCTATCTTTTCCTCTGCCTGACTTCTCACAGGTATAAGTTGTTCCCCTAGCAGCATTGACAGTGACAGATTAAGGATGGAATTACTTATCTGCACCTTGTAATCCAAACAGAATCGCTGTCTGCTGTTAGCAGTCCACAGGGGTTGCTGCTGAATAAATTGGAATGCTGGTAGCTGTGCTCACTGAAGCTTCTCTCATCTTGAATATGTGAGAAAGAGGGGAAGAGGAGCCCTGTGGATTTAACAAAAAAATACCCCAACAACAGACGGTGATGCCCTTACCCTAGAGAAGTGTTGATTAGGCGAAATCCTGTATTTAGCAGCTGAGGAGGAATAGAACACTTTTCATTCACACATTTAATTTTTCCCTCAAACAAAACAAGATTTTCCCTCAAACAAAACAAGAATGGGAAGTGCCCCTTCTCTCTCGTGAGCAGGATAAGTTTCCCTGACAGACACGAGACCCCGAAATTTGAAGTCACATTCTTTTAGGCAGTGGTCACAAACCAGCAGTCGAACCGCACGTGCTGTGTGTGGCTCGCATTTCATCCGGCTGCAGAAGGCAGCCATGGTGGAACTGCAGCTCCAGCGGGAGTGGCAAGGAATTTCAGATACACAAGGTAAGGCTTTACAATGAGGATTAAACTGAGGTCATGCAGTCTTTTAGACTGAGGTATGGTTGGTGTTCCAGATTCTGTTGGGCACTGCATAGGTCACTTCATTATCTTCTTCACAGAGCATACCTGTTAAAAAGTGATTTTTTCTGGGGCAGAATGCACTAATATTCCTAGTTGTTTTCATAGTTGTTCATCTATTGATACAAACATTCTGGATATGTTCAGAACTGAGCAGGTTACGACCTGTAACTTGAACACGCTGCCTGATAAAAGCTACTGAGGAAGATCTGTAGCTTTCCTTGGAGTAAGCAGTGCTTCTCAGGAGGGCATTAATGTTGGGGAAAGGGAATTAGGAGGTCTTTCTGTAAGAAATCTCTTAAATACAAAGTATTCCACCAGTTCTTTTTAAAATCTTATGTTACTAAAAGGAGACAGTGTGACAAAATGGCATCAGGAGTATCTAGTGAATGAATATTCAGAGTTCATGCAGCTTTTTAAATCCGTATAGATTCTTATAGGATTGACTATGAATGTTTACTGGTATGTCTGGAGAACTGTGAAAACTGCAAGAAAGGATGTGTAAATTTTATTGTAGATTTCCATTCTTTACACTTCCCCCAAGCAGTGGAATAAATAGATACTCCATCTATTTCGAGGGCTACTTCATTTGGCATCCCCCAAAAGTGGCTTTTATTTCTCTTCAGAGTGGGGCTATTAGCACAGAAGTGAGAATTCGGATGCTTTCTCTAGCTCTGTTGATAACACCATTATAGTTCAGGTCTTCAGATTTTGCTCTTTTGTGGTGGGGGCTGAGACACAGATCTGAAGGCTTTTTGGCTGAGAGTCGGTGCACTGAAATGTAAGATGATTATAAAATGTTTGAATCAGCCAAAGGATTTGTTGGCAGTTACAACAGCCCTTGTGACTGATCTGGCATATCTGCCATTTGTTTCTGATCTACTCCTCTGGGAGAGTGGAAGTTAGAAATGGATGGCAGTCGTGGCATCAGTGGGAAGTGGTAAATTACTAAATGTAGGGTAGGTACCTCTACAAGACACAAACTTGGTTCGAGTATGCTAATTGTAACTGTTATGTCCTGTCTTCTGATGAATATGAAAGGAGCGAAAGATTTCTCAAGGATGCATTCAAATCCACAAGGATGAAGATAAAGAGAATTTCCGGAGAGTAATTATTCTGCATGTGTCTGGAAAAATTCCAGCTCAAATCTTTATTTTCTTGTTTGTGCACAGGGAAGCTTGAAAAAGCACCACGAAGCAACCCTGAAATCTTTATTTAATTTTTAATACTACTCCCTGAAGCAGTAGATAGTGGATTGTTGATCGGGGAACCAGAACGTTGTCTGGATCTGGCCGCGGGGGGGTGTCTGTGACAGACTGAGGGCTTGCTGTGGCCTGGCGTGTGGCCTGAGCCTGCCCGAGCTGCGAGTGCTGTTATCGGAGCGATCGCGCCGCGCCATCCCGCACAGAGCCGTCCACAGGGGGCCGGGCGCTGGGGAGGGAGCACCCAGAGCGCTCCTGCATCCCGGGGAAGGGGTTCATCTGTCAAACAGAGAATACATGAATGTGTGACAGCTTTAAATGAGCTACCCATAATTCCAGCATGCCAGTCATTATGTGCTGATGATGCCTGTGATAGCAGCTGGGGATCTTTTTTTGGATCTCTAGCTGCTGTCTGCTTAGAAGGCAGATGCTAGGCTTTCACTAATGCTATATCTTATGTTAAAAAAACTGCAAGACAGATTACGTTCAAATAATGAGATTTATTAAAAAGTAGAAATTTATGTTTGGGTTTATATCCTGTCTAGTTTTTTAGGCTTTGAATGTTCAGAGTTTTCTCTGCAGACATGACAGCTAGAATTTTTGTCCCTTTGCTGAAAACTAAGGTTCAACCCTGTGACTCCAGGACTTGGAGGTTTAATGGAGGAAGCAGAAGAGAAATATTTGAGACTCCTAATTGCGTTTTCAAAAGTTTACAACACTCTGTCTTCTATTCTCTTCCCTTTTATAACAGGCTAAATTTTTGGGCACCAACTTTTTCACCTTAATTATGTCCTTTCTTTTCAAGGTCAATTTATTATAATGGATTTATATTATAATAAAGTATCTTCTGCTCTGAGCTTTTCAAATCCTCACTCTAATCATCCCAGTACTTCCTGCTCTGGATTTCCTTTTCCTCAGACCCTGAACTTCAATGTTTTTCATCCTCTGACCTCTGTCTCAGAGCTCTCTGTCCATTTACTTCCTGCTGCAGAAGCAAGGCTACTGCTCCTGCCTTCCCAGTAGCTGCTCACACCAGCTACTTCCTTCCCATTTGTGGCTGAGCCTTGTTGGTTAAAATCTTTGTGGCTTTCTTCCTACACATGTAGGATCTTGATTTCTGCTTCTGATGAAGCCTTAAACTTCAGGGCTACACAGTGAACTGATAAAAATTCTGAAGGAGAAGGATTCAGAGCTTGTAAAAATAGGATAAAAAATTACGTGGGAGCCCTTCATTGTTACTTATTCGATGCTTTGTATTCAAGAGACTAGATGGAATTTCAGGTTAATTTTGACCTATCAGACCTTCAGTGGGAGATAATTTAAGTTCTATTGTATCAGTTACCTTTCTAGCATTCAAAATGAAGATGCATTTGAACACTGGGATTCTCAACAGCCCAAAAAAGATAGAGACTCATGAAATCTATGGGCAAATGTCTCCTAAGACTCTGCTTTGCAAAGAAGGCTCCATCATGAGAACAAGGAAGTTAATGTATGCAGAGAGAACAGAAAAACACTGGCTCTAGTAATGGAGGTTGTTACAGAACATAATTGAACACTGACTGCAGCAAAGCTAAAAGGAGACTTGCATTACAATGACAAAAAATCTTTATTTTTTCCCCTAACCTCTGATTTCAGCTGTCTGACTAAGAGCAGGTGCTGGGCAATAGCTCAATTTCAACAATCCATTGCAGCTGAAAGAGTAGATGCAATTGTGCTGTATCCAGCAAAATTGAAAATTGCTTTAAAGGAGAGGAATGCAAATGTTTTTAAGACAGAAAATCTTCATTCATCTGCAGAACGAAGCATAAAATTAGCACAGCCTCATAATTTTTATTCCTCTTTATAAAGCAGTAATAACTGAGATAATTTGCTATTACTTATATATTTTAGTATCTTTCTAGTGATACATTTTTTAAGCTGTATTGCATTGTGAATACACAGGGAGTAGAATTTGTTAACAATTAAAATGTTATAATTACAAAAATCCTTCCAGACAGTGTTTCCAAAACCTGAAAATGTCTCTGAACCATTTGGGTTTTCAGCAGCCCATGGCCCTTCCCTCCAGTAATCAATGGTTAAGCCGTTGACCTCTGGTCCTGCACCCCTCATGACCTGTCTGGAGTGACAGAATGGTTTGTGCTGTGAGGGACCTTAAAGATGACCCCATTCCAGCCCCAATGCCATGGACAGGGACACCTTCCACTAGACCTGGTTGCTCAGAGCCCCATCCAACCTGGCCTTGAACACTTCCAGGGATGGGGCGTCCACGGCTTCTCTGGGCAACTTGTTTCAGTGAACAATTTCTTCCTAATATCAGATCTAAATGCACATTAATAGAGTTACCACCTGAAGGCCTAAGTGAAAGCCAGTGTTGTGCTACTGTACCAGTGAAACCAACTGTATTTCTGTACACAACCCTCACAAAACATCTTCTGGAGTTAAAAACTGTTGTTGCCATACGAGTTGAACAAGCTGATTCACACACTGACAAGATCCTTTCACTTAGGTTTTCCTAGGCGGGAGACTGAATGAATTTATGAAAGAAACATTTTTCTAGCTGCATGTTCCATAGGTTTATTAGCTGAGGCCTTCTTTTTAGTTCCATAGGCCTTTCAGTATTTATATTTGGATCATCTGATCCATTTATTATTGTGGCTCATGCAGTTCATTCTATTTTTTCTGGTGGTTGGAGAAGGGACTCTAGTATTCGTATTTATATTAACTTCTGTCTTTAAAGGTGCATCAACCTTTGTTAAGCTTTGCTAATTTATTGACCAGAAATGCACTAACCAGAAATGTATTTCCTCCCTTGCAAAGTAATTATCCCTGGGAGATCTGGGATCCCTTGGAGAACGGGGAGATCCTGCAGTCTGGGAAAGTTTTGATGATTGATGTGTCATGCAGACAGCTAACCCTGTTTAGACACATTTGGCTTTGCTTTCCTGTGTTTAGGAGAATTATCATTTTAAATGTCTGAGTCCTGGGGAGTGTTGGGATTTCTAAAGGGTGTGTCTCTATGGAAAAGGGAATCAGCTAAATTTCTTGCTCAGAATGAAGAAGCGGGTGCTCAGGTTCAAGCCCACGTTAGCAATGAGAGAGTCCAGGACTAAGAGGAGGTATTTAATCACCAGCCTGTACTAAAGCCTGTGCTCTTCTCTCTGTGTTACCCATGGCTCCTGAGTGGGGCTAGAACAAGAATGTCAGCATGTAATTTAACCACAGCTGGATTTTGGTACGCTAGTCCATGCCTTATAATTTCTCTTTCATTTGAAGTTGCTTTATAAATAAAGGAATGGCTTCTCTATCAGCCAGCCATTTAAATCTCAATCTAGAATTTTAGAGTCAAATGGAGTTACTTTGTGCATTATGCTCATTAATAAAAATTTTGTGGCCTAATATTTTACTTCAGTGAACCTTTAGGCATAATTTTTGATGTTATTTTGTTAAGGCAAGACTTGTTGCAAATATTGTGCAATGCTGCACTTTGTCATTCTACAACAATATTAACTCTGTTTTGAACAGAATGTTGTTAATGTTTAGATACTATGGCACAGAGGCTCTGCTAGAACTGTGTGTGTGTTGCAGGAAAGAGAAACATGAGCTGCATTACCAGTCTTCAAAAATATTTAGTTTGGTTAGAAAAGGCAAAAGAAGCAAACGAGCAACCTTTGCGTTGATAGAGCGAAGGAGGTGCGGAAGCAATCGCAGGACATTAGGCATGAGCTTGGCACTGGTGGATAGACTGTAAATATAAATCCGAGCTCAGCTTCTGCAAAGTGAACAGGTGTTATGGCCTCCAGTCCATTGATTCCCAAAATAAGACATGTGGAAAATTGCTGATCCATGAAACTCCATTAAGGGCTTGGCAGGACCCTTAAAGCATGAACAATTATGCATTTGTCGGTTAAGGATTTAGTAATGGTAAATGGTGATTGGAGAAATCTTAAGGGTTGGTGACAGTCTGCTAATACAAACCCTTTCTATTAAATGCTAATATCATTTGTCAGGCAGGGATGGTTTAGCTGTGACTTGAGGATTTGGCTCTTCTTCCTCTAGAGTTGTAGCTCAGAGCGAGCAATTTCTTCTCCAGGAGTACAGAATACCAGTATGAACAAGTAGTGTCTATTTTTTTTAATGTGTCATTCCATCGTGTCTCACTACAAACCACTGGATATGAATCCAAGTAAAGGATATGTGCTGATTATTTAAAAATCTGTCTTTAACAGGATGGCTGAAGTATTTTTTTTTTCTTTCATAACTTCTACTGTATTACAACAGGGAAGAAAATTATGGAACACTTACTGTTCAGGGCAAAGAAGATATAAGATTGCAATTAAGCAATTTAAGGTAAATGTTTCTCGGAGAAATGTAATTTTGCTCCTTTGCTTATGCATCTGAAAATTAAAACATCTTTCTTCATGAAATAGTAAATTGCAGGGTAATGTGGGTTTTTTGTATTTGTCAAGCATACTATAATCCACACTGTGCAGAAAGCCTGATTAAATTTTGTAGCAAATTCTGCTTTCTTCAGGTTTAACTGTAGTTTCTGTGACAGTCTCAAAGACATTAAAGCAAGAGCAATAAAAGGATGAAGAATTCATTATTTTGTATATAAAATGTTTTGGTTTATATTTTATGGTAACTTTAAATTTTGCATTTGTTTGCTGTATTTTGACACATGTCTAGATAACATCCATAATATGAAAATTTTTGTTAATTTGAAATTAAACAGTTGAAGTTGAAAAATTGGGAGAAATTTGAGTGGGAAAAGTAAGAGTCTAAGAGAAACGTTGATGATCCAGCAGTGAAAAGAAAGTAATAGTTTGATGGCAATTGATAAAACAGTCATTTTGTCTCTGGGCAGAGATTCACGTATATTACACTTCTATTTGATTTTTTTTTTTTTTTTGTTTGGTGATAGATGCATATAGAAATTTGAACTTTTACAATGCAGTTGGGGGGGAAAAAAGTGTGTTTAAATAGAGTTTTTGAGCATTCTGAGTATAAGATCTCAGAATACAGGATCTGAGTATACCGGTTGCATATTTGAATAAGCTGACCAAATGTGTGTTTAGAATATCTTGGTACTGTCAGCATGAAAAGTAAAGATGGTATTTTGGAGGTCTCTCTACCCATTGTGACTTTTTCAGTTTGAAAATAAAGGACATTTCTTTTCACCTTCTCCATTACTATATGGCTGAAAATTTTCAGGCCAAATTAGACGCTCAGTGTTGCTTGTTCCAGAATGATCGAGGTAACATGAAGAAAGACTGAAACAGGGCTCATTGGGGTATTCAGACTTTTATGCTAGTGAAATATCCCCATTGATGTTGCTGTAACTTGATTTATTTCACGGAATCTGCTAGAAATATTTTTTAGACTCATTAGAGGCTTTATTTATTTGCTATTTGTTCTATTGTCTTTTTTTTTTTTTCCTAAAGCCCTGGATAAAATTTCAGCTTTCATGCCATCCACTGAAGCATTAAAATACAAATCCTTGCAGCTTCAAAGAATAGAAAGGGACTATAAAGCGCTTTATTTATACAGCGACTTTTATGTCGGTTCTCGAATTCCCTGGACCTTCATTCTCGCTGCTGCAGTAGCGGGGTTCCGGATCCCTTTTCGGTAGCCCTCCAATAAAGTTCCTGTAATGACGCTTTATCGCCACGCGAGGTCAGCAGCTGCCGAGAAAAAGTAGCTCCACTGCAATCCGTTTTCATTTGCTTTATTTAGAATACTTAAAAATCAATACATCCTTCAGAACCGTATATACAGTATGCAAAACCAAAGGATTTCTTTTGAACGCACAGCCTCTTCAGCAAAAAGTCTTCCTTGCGATTTACTACAGAGTGAGGATCTAGAATGGCTTTAGGGAACGTTTATTGGTTTCCCGAGTAGCATTGGGTAATCGCTGTGGCAGAGGGTGATGTTCTGTACAGTATGATGATGACAGCGTTTCAGCCTTATCTTTTTGTCTCTACTAAATTGGTGATAATAACTCTACACTGAATAAGGTATTATTGCTGCAGGGAATAGTTTGGGATACAGAAATGGAAAAATATCCTTTCTTTTTACTGCAGGAATAATCAATGTTCTGTCAAGATGTTGAGGAGATGTTGCCTGAAAGGATTTCCCCCCTGCTTTAGTCTTTGCTTTAAAAGCAAAACACCTCCAACAACACAGGTAAAAAGCATAAGCTTGGTGCCAAAGTTACTGAACAGGATTTGGGGAATAAGTATGGACATCTGTCATAGGTTTACTATTAGCTAATAATTTCCCTAGGGTAAGTCTCAGTTTCCTATATGTAACTCCAAAGAAGATATTCACTTCTCTGGTAAAGTTTTAGAATAAATTCTTTTTGATGGGATTTTTTGATTTACTATTTTAACATTGGGGTTATCAACTGCAGCATCACACCTGAATCTTGGTGTTCTCTTTCCTGAAATTCATATTGTTATTTCTTGTGAGTATTCCATTCTCCCTGTCCTAGATAGTTGTGTAACATTGCTAGTAAACATACCCTGTGTTTCCGAAGTGACTGCTTTTTAATAGTTTACGAAGTTACCTTCATGTATGATTGGCACCAACTGATATTCCTGTCAAACCTTTTATCCAAAAATCCCCCTGCACTGGGCAAATTTAACAAATGATACAGATGAGGATCAATTTACTGATAGCCAAAATGCAGCAGAGGAGATGTAGATTAAATACTAGGAAATACTTTTTAGCTATAACACTGATTAAGTTGAAAGAACAAACTGCCAAATGAAGTTGGGTAATTGCCATCACCAGAGATTTTCCATCACTAGAGATTTTCCAGGCTGTGAGTGTGCATCCATTTAGCAGGGATGGCTTAAAAATAATGCAGTCAGTTGTGCCACAGTTCAGAACTTGGACTGAATGACTTATTATATGCATGTTTTATCCCAAATAATTTAAAAAATTTCTTCCTGCTTTACCCTAGCTAAGGATAAAGCAGCAGGGATGTCAGCAAAAAAAACCAGTAACATTTTCTCTCAGCGTGTGCCAAGCCTACATGAAAAAAGAAACAAGTTGTAGTGAGAGAGAAGAAAGCCCAGATTGATGTGACCTTTATTATTTTAACAGTGTCTTTCAGCACAATTACAGAGTTGCAGGATTGCAGAGAACAGAGCTGGAGTATAAAATAACATAAATAAATAGAACAGGAGCCAAAGCAGTCAGCAGGAGGTGGTTGGAATTGGGCAGTGAAGGATGAGTGAAGGGTTTGCATTGGTCAAAGCCTTTATGATTCAGCCACCATAGTTGCAAATTCTGGAGAAAGGAAAGAATTTTAAAAATATTTAGAAAACCAAAATTTAAAGAAGGAGGAAGCATATTACAATGAATACAGAGTCACTGGTGTAGCAGAAACATCATAATAACAGAAGAGCAAAGAAATCCAAGTTAATTAAAGGGAAAGTATGATTTGGGAAATCTTACAATGAAATGAAAGGATTTTTTGAGAGTAAGGGAGAAATGCTGTACGTGCCAGACTGTAAGACTTCCACTGCTATTCATCTGAAGAACTTGATTAGTTCTCGGTTATTTCTTTCTAAATCTCAATGGGATGAAGGCAAGAACTAGAAATTTAATCTTGCAGTGAGATAAATTGCTTTGTATCAGAGTTTGGCAAAGAGAATCATTAATGAGTCTTTCAAAGTATTCGTGTGCCATATTATAATTATATTGCACTTAAACTCAATTTTGTAATTGTAAATTGAGTGAAAATGACAGATTACAAAAACAGAAGGCTGACACCCACCTATGTAGCAATTTTGACCATGTTGTAAGAATGAGAAAAATTCCTGTGGTGTCAGAGGGCCAGGATTTTACCCTGTGGCTTTTATTAGCGTTACATCCATAATATTTACATAAATGTATCTATGTGCAGTTTGGGGTTATTTTATGCTTTGGTATATATACTGCCTTTCAGCTGGGAGATAAAGCCTGTAAAAGGCACCTTTGTATCCTGGTGAATAGCTGCCTGGCTATAATTCCTAACTCCATCTAACCTTGGAAGGGTTACGCATGAGAACACCTTGCACAGTTGTACGTGCCTCAGAGAGCTGAAAGTGACAGGCTGGAGGGAATCCCAAGAAGGGCAACAAAGACGATAAAGGGATTAGAGAGTATGCAGAGGGAGTGTTTTATGGGTTTAACATAATCAGCTGAGAGGAAAATGGCAAATAGGGGAGGCAGTCGTCTGTAAAGGCCCAAGAAAAAGTTACTGAAGTTTGACATAATGAAGAGTAAGGTCTGGCAACTGAAAAAGATAGAAGATGAAAATTAGGCATTTTAAAGAATATTCTAGTGTTCAGTTGAAAAATGCTAAATCTAAACAAGTGAGATCTTAATTGACTGTTGTGTACAAACAGATAGCACTTTTGATGGCATGTCCAAAAAACATGTTGCCAAATGCAGACAAACCAGACTGAGAAATAAAAATATCAGAGGGTTTAAATTAATTTCAAATTTATCCATCGTTTTGAAAGATGTAAATCCAAATTAGGATTAGTGATGCAGATTACTTAACACAAAACATGTATAAATCCTGTACATGGTGGGTACATAGAATTGAAAGTGTTGCAAACTGAATTTAAGAGATAACATAAAGTGCTTGTGATAAAAACCCCAACTATTCTGGGCAGAAAAGGAGAAAGGCTATGATTATTAAATCTCTGTGAATAAATCCTGCAGAGAGAAACATGAACTGCAATGGAGAAGACCTTTCCAAAAGGGAAAACTAACTATGCATATACTGTTAAAACAAGTTGTCATACTTATTATAGATAAATTAAATCCCTTTTATAATAATTTGTATCTACAGAATATATTTGGAAATGGTTATTCAGACTTAGAGCCAAATATTTTCTATAATACATTTTGATAGTGCTATTATCACTTAATAGCAATATATTTCATGGGTGCTTTTGGATAGCCAGCGAACAATAAAATACTCATTCCTGAGTA
>VYZQ01020952.1:78012-90239 GCA_013400655.1 Mystacornis crossleyi
AAATTTAACTTTTCCCAGGATTTTCAATATACGTTAAATATTTTGAAGATGTTCCAGTTGAATAATCTTGTAAATTAGTTCACTACTTGTTTTTGTATGAAGGTTATTCCAAATACAGGTGGCTTGTAGCAGCAGTGTTACAAAGTGTATTCATATATGCAAAACTTCTGAGATAAGGCACGGTATATTAGTCCCTTGTAAATGGTTATTGCCTCTGACTGGCCTGTTAGGCAGGGAATCCTTGTGATTTTCTACATCCTTGTTTCCAGTTCTAGTTATCATTCCAAACAAAATTAAGTTATGTCTTTCTTTGCAAAAGCAGTAGTTTTAAATTGCAAGGATTTAGACCATTTTGTCATGCAAAATAATTTACCAGCTGTTTTGTGTCAAAGCTCTGACTGAAAAGGAGAAGATTGTTTCTCTGTGTTCAGGACAGTTTAGTACTATATACCAGCCTAATGCATGCCCTCTTGTATTTTATTGAAATGACAGACATGATTACAGAGGACATGTTGTAGGCTCATGATTTCTCTCATCAGATTGTATTTTTTACATTTTCTTTACAACAACAAATCTGTTTAGGAAACTTTATAAGCAATGACTTACACTAATTTATTTTAGAAGATAGAAGAGCACAAAGTAGGATAAGAAAAGAAGGAATTCCAAATGATTTGGTTTCTTATTGTGGCTTTCACCTGGCAAGGTCATGACTCAATAGTTGTAATTTTGCATGCTTAATGTCACATTTTTACAACATTCTGATTTACAGGGATAAAAATTTGGATTTGTGCTGCCTACAGTGCATGATCCTTGAAAGTTCCCTATGTACTATCTCAAGTCTATTAATATCAAGAAACTAAAAGGCATGACATGCATGTCCAATGCCAATACACAAAATAGATTTAAAACAACAGTATGACCAGAAATTTTCATTTTTTTCCCCTCCTCTTTCTTATAAATATTTTCCTGAAGCTGGTAGGGCTCCTTCAGCATAATTTTTCAGCCCGATATGGAAGCTAAGGTTGCTTGTGTTATTAGCACAACCTGGCCTTAACCTGCAATTTTTTTCAGATTCATCATCTTCTGACCACATTGGTGGAATATAGAGGGAGTTTGACACTGCACAGATGATCATGTCTTACAGGAATTGGTTGCAAGTTTCAGCTCTTTGAAACTGGTTCTTCGGCCACAAATTACAAATCATGATCGGACAAGAGGTAAACTGCTGAAACTATTTCAGAGCTGAATGGTCTTGTAGGAATGAGAAAAGGTTTAAAGCCAGAGACCTAAGAGAAAATTTATAATGTGAGACTCTAGCTAGAAGAAGGCTGATTAGGTTGGGATTAATGTTTGTGGTGGTACATCTGAGAAAGTTGTCTCTGTGGTGTTAAAAATCCCTAAAAATCAGTTCTTACAACTGCTGTGGGCTCCTGAGGGACAGCATTCAAGGGCCATCAGGAGAATTAACATTAACCCCTGTGAAAAGCTTCTTGTTTGCCACCATTTAGTCATTTAGGACACTGATGTTTGAAACAAGGGGTGGAAGTGATGCCTGAAAATTCAGCTGCAGGGAAATAAAAATGGTTTGCAACAGAAAGACAGCATTACAATACTGCATATGAATGCAATGTACATTTGTGACCTTACATTTTATTTACATGTGCTGTTATAGTTTTGAATTGGATTTATGGACCAAAGGAAAAACTGGAAAGTATCTGTCCTCCTCGTTCTTTGGTCACAGTCCCAACTGTTAACTTCTGTAGGCATTTCAACCTTTCTAGTGTAAAAATTGGCTGTTAAGAGTCAAATTTTAAGAAATGGAAAAGAAACTGATAGTGTTGTACGGTAGGGGTATGGTCAGAAGAATCAAAAGTAAAAAGCACATCATTCTCTTCTCATTATCAAGTATAAATGCAGGGTAATTCCCTTTCAAAGTTAGGGAACAGTAAAAGCTGCAGAAGAAAGAGATAAGGAGAAGAGGCATTTCATACTGCTTTATTACAGTGTGCTGGGTTTCAGGCATTGTTTCAACTCAAAGAAAAAATTTATGGTAGTCTTAAATATAAAGGTTAATGCTGTATTTTCTTGTACAAGTTGAAATTATGATGCAATATTGTTTTTTTATTCCAGTTAGGACTAGTTTTGATTTACAGCCTTCTGGAACAGTTTAAAATTTATCTGATGTGAGGCTGGTGGATCAACTGGAAGCTTACTTACCTGAATTAAATTTTCTTTTGAAAAACTTGCCCAGTGATTTTAGTAGTACTGTCACTAATTTTAGTGTGTATAAAGAAGATGCGTATAATAAAGAATATGAAGTTTCAGGTAATGACACCCACGTTGGATTCAGCAGCACTGCTGAAGTTTAGCAGGATCTTCCCCATAACCATAATATAGTCATGATTGGAGAAATTAAGAGGCTTTGGTCTAGGAACAGGGCCACAGTCACTGATATGCCAGGATGCATCACCTGACTGATATGTCAGTGGCTGATTTTGTATGTCATCTTCTAAGCTGGGAAGTGTCCGAACTTAGTTAACTGTTTGCTTTTTATTTCTCTTTTAATGGCCTTTTTTTTTTTTGAGATAACGTTTTTTATAAATCACAGAGATTAGGTAACACAGAGAGATATGAGGGGGTTTAGTTTTTTTTTAGATTTCAGCTTACGATATGGCTTATTGATATGGCAAACCCCTATCAATTGCCTGCTCTCTGGGTGATTTGGTACTCTGGTGACAAACTTCTACGTCTGTCTCCTGCAATGAGGGAAGCTTTAGTTTAGAATTGCATCTCTTCTTGTCTCCTTCAGTGTGTTTCATTCACTCTCACTTCTCCAAAAGAGGAAAAAGGAGAAATTTTGTATGTGGGCTAAGCTGATTTATCTCAAGGGGGAATAGTAAACAGCACTAGCTTTTTAAGCAATGCTGTGAGAGGAAAAGCTGTTCTTTTCTTGTATTTCTCATATTCAGTAAAAGGGAGTGACAAGCTTTCGTAGGTGTGAAGACCCACGTAAACACTAGCATAAGCTGGATGGACTGTTATTGTATAGAAATTCTGTAGCAAAATGGGTGTACTTTGAATTTTAAGAGCATTGCTTTGCTAAGTCATACACTACTTTCCCACTAATTAATCATCAAGCAGAAATGCTGGTGCTCAGCTTTTATTCTTTCCAAGCTTTATAGTCAGGCCTCGGTCTCTGAACTCGCCGTGTCCTGATCCTCGCTCCCCTGATATCAACAGACAAATTACAGTATCTGAAGTGGAGTTTGGTTGGGTACTTAGTCCTGCGCTGCGGAGTGCCCGACGCACAGCCGGGTTCTGTGAGCTCCTGCCCCCTCTAGTGTCACAACTCGGCTCCTCTTCCTCTAACGCCTTCAAGCAAGGTACGGCAAATGGAGCAGGACTTGGCATTTCATTAAAAAACAAATTGTGCCCTTCAGAATGTCACAGCCCCCAGTGATTCCTAGGTTTCCTCAGTTCTTGTGTGTAAGGGTAATATTCTGTTGTTATTGTCCAAGTTTATTCCTCTAATTACATACCATCAGCGCCAATTTTACCATCACCGTCCTTATCTCCAGCAGCCAGAAGAGCCTTCGTTTCTTTGTCTGATAGGTCTCTTCCTTCTGGGGTAAAGCCCTTCAGGACAAACCTGAGGAGGAGACATAGGAAAAAAGAAAGGTTTGTTTCGGGTTTTTTGTTTATTTTTGGTTTGGTTTTTTTTTTTTTTCCATAGGACAATTACACTTCATATTTATTTGTACCACTGATTTGAGACACAAGTTGGAATCTAGGGTTGTGTCTTCTGTTGTTGACCTTTAACATTCAGGAGAAGCACTTTACTCTGAAACTGCATTTGGCTGAAGAACTACCTGTAAGGTATTAACCATCCATGTGTTTCAGGGATCCTGCAATCGAAGTGACAACTAGCTATCTCCAACACTCTTTAGATCATATGCTCAGCAAACAACTGGCATAGCACACAAATACTAGTCAAGAGCTTGAGCTGTATGTTACTACCTAGGGTCTTGTAAAAATAACCCACAGGAAATTAGTCTTTCAAGGCGGGGTTATTTGAGAAAGGATGTAACTTTACTTACTTCAATTCTTCCTCTTCAATGAAGCCGCTCTGATCTTTATCAAGAATATGGAAAACCTTCTTCACATCTTCTGGGCTCTTCTTTTTCAATCCTACCATCTCGAAAAACTTTTTGTAGTTAAAAGATTCAGCCGCTATAAGAGATGAAAAACCAGAGAACTTCTTAGAAAATTCCTTGAAACACACACCAACACATACCCGTGGTTTTCTTCCATGCTGCTGTTTTTCCTAACCTGGGAGGAACACTCGAGCCCAGCTGTGGTGAGAGCTGGATGTACTCAGTGTAATGGTCCATGCTGCACAAGTGCTAATGGAAAGAAACAAAGGGCAGATGGGCAATGTCTCCGTTTGCAGATGAAGAGCTGAGCTACAGAAGGATGAGACTTGCCCAAGGTCACACAAGAAGTCTGTGACAGATTTGGGAGCTTTGGGAGCTGAGGTCTACTGTACTTGGTCTCATTTCAGCGCCTTAAACTTTTTTTTTTCTTTTTTCTTTTTTTTTTCCCCCCTAAGTTTTACACTAGNAAGTTTTACACTAGAACAGACATCTGAGAGCGGACTCAGAGTATTAGAAAGCTGTCACTTTCTGACATTTTCACCCCTGGGAAAAAAAAAAAAACAACAAAAAAACCCCAAAAAACCAAACCCAAAAATGCTCCTGCTCAAGCATTGGCGAGAAGTGTGTCAGAGCACTCTTTGTTTTTTTTTCCTGGAGACTTACTAGAAATGAGTGTTGCATTTCAACTGCTAAGGGAATGTGCAATCGTGGTGTGTGAGCTCAGACACTGCAAGAGAGTGCTTGCTGCACGGCGCGCTGCCTGCAAGACCTTGTGAGGAGCTGTCTCCGGGGAGGAAAAAAACAAACAACCCAGAGCCCTTGAAATCGGAGCCGAGTTTACCTGCTCCACCTCCCTTGTTCTTTAACCGCACCCGCTTTTGTCTCACCCAGGTAGCCTAACTACTGTGATGTGGATTAGAAATACCACACAGTGACCTCCAAAACGTGCCGTGGACTTTTTTTTTTTTTCCTTCCCCATGCATTCTTATCCCGCCGCATTATATTTTCCCATTACATAAAATTAAGGAGGCTCAGTCTTTCGCGATCTGTCTGACTGAGATCTGTCATTAGTTGCTGCTAATTGCATCTGCTCCGGGACTTGGAGATGGCCATAGAACAATGGAAGCTAATGAGTAAAACAGCTGCTGGATCCAGCCAAGCAATTTGTCGCTCCCTCTGACTCTCCGGCTTCTGAGCTGAGTCGGGCTCAGCGGGTCTTGCGCTTCTGTCTGTTCGGGAAGGTCATCGCACAGAGCAGGACAGACAGAGGCGGCTCCCCGGGATGGTGCGGTCAGCCAGGTAGTTTGGGGGAGGGGGGATAACGTGCATCCCGGAGCACGATTTCTGGCGTTTCTTTGAGAGCAATCTTAACTACCTGAATCTCTGTAAGCACGCAGAGGGTTTGCTGTCAATTTTAGGGGTCGGGATGAATGAGAGGGGTAGGGAACATCTGATACCCCGAGGAGTCTGAGAGGGAAGTGTGGACCACTGCAGCCATTCGACCTGCAGGGAGCCCCTGCAGTCGAGCAGTGCACCCGCTTGCTCTACTGTTGCCTTCTGTCCATCCCGAAAAGCAAAGCCCACCCGGGGATTCTGCATAGGAAGTACAAAAGTGGTTTCTTATATCCTTGAAACGGGAAACGGCAGTTCTGTAACATCTGAAACTAAATTTCAGGAATCAGTGGAAAGCTGCCGACATCCACTGCTGACTTCTCTATCCCACACCGAGATATAATGCAGCTTGGTTCTCCGAGGGGTTTGTTCCCTTTGAAAGTATCCTCTCGGTAGAAGCAAAGTCTGTCCGCAGTTACTGCTTGCTTTCCTTTAAAAGAAATATTTCACCTCTGTAACGTGCAGGACAACTTCGCTGAGGATGCAGCCTTGTACTTCATAAACCTGTCAGAGGCATTCACTGAACATCTGAAAACACATCCTCATTAGAAATTTTGTCTAGCCAGTTCCTCTAATCTTCCCATAGCTAAAATAAATGCACAGCTATCCTAACCTGAAGAGATCAAAGAAGAAAAAGAGAGAAGGAAGAAAAAAAGAAAAAAAAAGCACTCACCTGTAAAGGCTCCCACAGCCTTCTTGATATCCTCAGCGTTGAGCAAGTCAGTCATAGCCATCCTGCAACTGTTTGAACAGGGAAGCAAGTGCGAAAAGATTAAAAAGTGCTTTTCTCATCATTTCTGCTCATATGACCAAAGCTGCAGTGCTGTGTGGGGATGGCACACCGGGAAAGGCTGGACCCGTGCCAGCTCTATAGCTCTGCGTGGATAAGTGCTGTGGGCTGTCGCTCTCCAGTTTGCAGAGCACCAAGTAGTCCACAGACGCGAGGGTTCAGCTAAAGAGAGGGCACGGGGATGCCTTTGTGGGGACTCGGGTGGGGGAGGACGCGGGTGGGGGTCGCTCCCTGGGAGGCTGGAGCCTAAGCCTTACTGGAGCAGTGCCAGAGTCTGCTGTGATACCGGCTGGAGAAGGAGTTTTGCCAAGGTCAAGTCCTCGGGTGCAGTGGACAAACTAGTGGTGCAGAGCAGAGCCTTTTCCTTTAGTAAGTCAGGATGAGCTTTACCAGTTATATTCGGTGATGAGTAAGGAACTGCAGCATATGCCAAGCTTCAAGCTGCTCTTGAGGTCGGGAAGCAAATGTAACGTAGCTTTTGAACATTTGCCTTATAGTTCAACCACTTTAGACATCTCCCCCTTCTCCCTTCCCCCTCCCCTTCACACACATATTCCTTTTAGACCTTGTTTCTTTCAGGCCAGTCCATATTAAGCATCATCCTCACTGAATTAATTATCACATCTCTGCGAATCCTACAGATCCCGTTTGTAATGCACAATATGCTGCAGAATCTTCTGCGATAGGGTATGGCAAAACGAGATGCGAGGTGACAACACACTCATGAGGAGTTCCTGTGCAGTAGTGGGTTTCTCAGGCAGGACCGGGCACTTCCCATTAGCTTAAAAAAAACCCCAAAAAACAACAACAAAACAAAACAAAACAAACAACAACAAACCACCAACCATCCAGGATTTATAATATGTTTTCTAGGGTTATTTTCTTTTCTCCAAGAATCTGTGCCCATTTTTCACATAAAATATGTCAAGTAGTCCAACTTGCTCTCAGAGTTTGGGCAGGAGCCATTAGGCTGAGGCAGCCAAGGTTAGGGCCCAGTAGTAGGGCAGATCTCTGCAGGAGTATTGGCATCGCTGCTCCAGGAGAGACGGGGGAGGACAGAGCGGTGGCAGCGAGATCCCCGGGCGCGATCGACGGGTACGGCCCGGTCCCGCTGCCACAATCACACCTCTCCTCTGAATGGGGCCGCCGGAGAGCAGCCTCGAAAAGGGGGCGGCTGGTGCAGAACCTCGGGTTGTGCTGTCAGTAATTCCTCGGCGCTTTTAAAAGTACAAGCCCCATCCTTTTTTTTTTTTTCCCACGGCCCAAGTGCAGCTATAATGGGTAAGTCATTATCATGCCACTGAATGCAGAAGGACGGAGGAGGAGATGACATTGGGGTCCCTCCCCCCTTTTTTAATTTCTTCTTTTCTTTCCTAAAGGTCATCTCTTCATTGTGGGTGGGACCGTCGTTTTTCTCTCGTCGGAACTTTCCCCCCGGCCTCCCTTTTCCGTGTATTTCCTGAGATGCAAGAGATGCTTAGTTTTCTCCAAGGACAAACAAGGAGATGAATGGTGGAGCCAAGTCCCTCTCCCTAGGCTGAACGCACCCTCCCCTGCTCTACAGGGAAAGAGGAGCTGAGCGCTGGGATGCTGAACCGAGATAAACAGCAGTCCCACAGAAGAGCTCTGCACACCTTCCTGCATGGGTCGTTCTCACTCAGAGGTCCCCGTTGTTTTGGGGCTGGGAGGTGGAAGGGTGCAATAAAGACAGCTCGGGTCTTTTGCTTTAGCGGAGTTCAGGTCGGAGAGCACAGGTTAGAACCCTACTGTTAGTCCGTTTTAAACGTAGGGTAAGTGCAGACCCATCAATATGCAGCTATTTGCCAGAGATCAATGTGCCATATCTTATGAAACTGACGTCCCTTTACTTTTCCTTAACTGAGGGAAGAGAGGAGAATCTCTTCTTGCTCCCAGTGCAGACACCGCCGGCCCAATGCTACATCGCCCTCTGCTTTCCCTGCTTTGCTGCGTGCAGCGTCGGTGTGGTCTGAAGAGGAGTTGGGCCTCAGTCTCCGCAGGTTTTTCCCCTTTCTTACGAATCTTTTGCAAACCCGTCTATGAGCCACAGAGCTTCTTTTTAGGTCCGTACAAACAGCAGCGCACCTCACCACCCGCCAGTGAAGATGCTCTCCTCGCGGGTGACTCGTGTTTCGGCGTTAACCCCGCTCTGCTGACAAGGCAGAGCACATTTGGAAGGCTGCCCTCGGGGGTAACTCGAGCCGGTGGCTGGCAGAGGCGATGCACAGCGCTGCCTGCTGTGCTGGCAGACGCCGATCAGGTTAACTAGCCTCATGCCAAGCAAACCGGCCAGAGGCTCATTCCGTGTCTGTGTCCTGGGGATGGGAGCCCGGCGGCTCCCTCCACATCCCTAACGATGCGCGAACTGCCCCGCTTTCCCTCCGTCATCGGATCTGTCAGCCCTCTACGGCCTAATCATGCTGTGGAGGCGAAAAGTGAGAGGTGTCAGGAAAATGAGGCTTCAGATCAGGTGGAGCCATCTGCAGAGCGTAAATAACATTTCCCCCAGCTCCGAAGCCGTGTGTACCCTCCACAGCCAGAAGGATGAAAGCAGCGACACACAGGTTTGCGGACAGCTGGGATCTGACATGGAGGAGCGGCTGAGGCCCAGCTCCAGCGTCAGCAGTGTCTCTCTTTAAGGACAGCTAGCAAACTTCCAGAAGCTTTTAACCACCAACCTGTAGTCAAAACTGTTATTCTAATAAAAAAGGCGTTTCACGAATTGACAGTTTCTCACTCGACCCTTCATCTTTTTCTCATCATCCCTGCGAGATGAATGACACGTTTCCTTTATCTCTGAGATTTTGCCAGTTTTCCTGCCTGAACTATTTGCAAAATCCACATCGTGGATTTCCAAGTTGTCTGCAGCAAAACTTTTGTGTAGATCAACTCCCCCTTCCACCACCGCCGGAATGACGATATTGTTACTACGTAAACGACCAAATAAATAAAGCAGAAATCAGCCCACCCTTCCCAAAAGCAAACAATTTAGGAAGAATTTCCTAAACAGCACGAGGCCCTCACACCAAGAATTGAAGCAGGAACACGGCGGTCCTTTGCAAAAGTGGTGACACGTTTCCTTTAGCTTCCTAGTGACCACACCAAAGAGACCATACTTCATCCCATCACTTACAATCATCTGTGCAGAAAGAGAGGTGCCATTTCTAGAAGTGTTCTGGATTTTTTTTTTTTTGTCTTCCGTTCACAGCTGGCTATTTCAGTAAATTCTGTTCACGAGCCCTTGCTCGCATTCTCGTTCACTTTTCTCCATCACTTTCCCAGTTTTGTCATTTCCACCTTCTCCCGCGCTTTTCTCCTCGTTCCCCCTCAATGAGTTCACCTATTTGCTCCATTTAATTTACTCCTTTTAACTCCTCTGTTCTTCGCATTTGGAGTCTTCTCTGCGGGAAACCATTCCTCAGTGTTTGAGAGATTTGCATCTCTTTGTTTCCGGGCTTCTGTTTATGGAAAGGGGGATGGGGCCGGAGTGATGGAAGATATCCTTATCTGCGAAGGTCCTGTCTCTTGCCTGGAGCTGGTGAATCCACGTTTGCTGTGGAAATTCGAGCATTTTCGTGCTACTTACCTCTTGGATCTCTCGTAGGCGCTCTTGAAAAGGTGTTAGGTAGGGAGGTGGTCAAAAAGAGGTGGAAGTCGGGGTAGGAACCCCACTTATATAATCTCTCTCGCTCTTTCTATTTTCGGCAGGTGATACCCACTCCTCACTGGCATCAGATATTCAGGGGTTTTGTTGACGGTGTCACATTTATCTTTCCCTTAACTAATCGAGGAACACTATTAATAATCCTTGGCGCTTACCTTCCCCTGGCTGTGAAAACCCTTTACATTGGCAAACTGATGGTCCGCTTGAAACTTGAATGTTAAGGGGAGGAGGCAAGCAGTATAAGTGAGCTGTTAGGGGACAGACAGGCAAATAACAACGATAAAAATACCACTGAGACCTATTTTCCATTGTGTAATCCATCTAGGGACACTTTTCCTGGTATTTCAT
Source organism: Mystacornis crossleyi (assembly GCA_013400655.1). Taxonomy (NCBI): domain Eukaryota; kingdom Metazoa; phylum Chordata; class Aves; order Passeriformes; family Timaliidae; genus Mystacornis; species Mystacornis crossleyi. The sequence continues at coordinate 88,379 of VYZQ01020952.1, forward strand.
GTTTTCCTAGTAAGGCAAAACGTTTTGCCAAGGGCCATGAATCATAGATCTGATGAAAGTCGGGGATATCGTGATGCATCAGGAGGTTCAGTCTGAGACATGGGACTCCGCTCACAACGTGAATTGGAAGATGTAACCCCCTCATCAGTGCGAGGGAAAGCAAAGATAAACTCCAGAGTTTGCCCTTTTCTCTCTTTATCCTCGACAGATACTACTTGAAACCAAATAGAACCGCTCTAAACTGCCTCCTGCACCTGAAACTGCAACATTCAGCTTTAGCTCTTGGCCTTGAAGGAAGTCAGAAATAATTTTTTCCTGCAGGCAACAGCAAACTCAATTGTGTAATTCTGATTGCTCATACTTAGAGGGGCATGCAAAATCTGCATTCAGGGCCCCACTGGGCAAGGTACTGTAGAAGTCTAAAAAATTTACAACCTGAGCTTTCTTAGGAGAGACAGGGAATTGTAAACGAAGAGATCCTATATAAATATACAGCCATTATACATTGAGTGTAACCTTTTCAGCATATAAATTCTCTTTATGCTGAGTTGCTTTTTCCAGAGAAAGACACCTTTGAAGACACTTCTATTTTTACTCTGTCAAGCAATAATAACGACAATAAAAATGCCACTGAAATGTATTTTCCATTCTGCAATCCATCTGGGGACATGTTTCCTTCTATTTAATGTTTTTCTGGCAAGGGAAAACATTTTATAAAGAATTATGCATTGCATTTATCTGTAGTATATTTATAAGTAAAAAAAAACAGTTTTTTTTTCTGTTTCAGCACGCAAATTCAACATTTCTTAGGTTAAAAAGCACCCAAGGTTTTGTGATGCAATGGAATCTATCTTTTGGGAAAAGCAGGTGCTGCGAAAGTGAGATCTGAGTTTCCTAGCTTGATTAATTGATCCTAGAAGTGAGGAAAGGTAATTGAGATATGTATGGGGTAGGAATATTTAAAAATATTTCACTCTTGCCAGTATAATTTAGATGCTGAGTTCTGTGATAAATTGGAAGTACTCCAGCAACTTCAGATAATTTCTAAACAGGCAGCTTTATTGAATCAAACATGACAAAGGTTAATTCAATCATTTGTGTTCTCTCTTATTTTTTTATTACACTTCCTATAGTGGTTTTAGAGTTTTCAGTGTGCTACAGTAGTATGGGAAGTAATGCTACTTTTCAGTAGCGTCCTTCATTTCTCACAAACACTATGTCCATACCCAGCTCAGAGCAGGTGGTAATTACAGTGTGAGGTAGCTGGCTCTTGTGGGTCCAGATGTTTCAACCTAATGATACGTTGCCTTTGGAACAGTACAAGTCATCGTACACTGTTTGCTAAATTCAGTCAGGTGAGGTTTGCATTAAGCTTTCACATATTATAAACCCGTGGTGTAGTACCAAGATTAGATTCTGGTTTAGACATACCAGTATCTCATGGTTGTTAGCTGCATGCTTCATTTCCATTTGGTAGCTGGCAGAGCAACTTTTCTCTTTACCTTCCTTTGGCAGCTTAGAGAGAATAAGGATTGTAGGACTGTCTTTTTGGCTAATGGAGTGTGACTGCCATTTCTGTCTACTCCACTGGAATGACTGCATTTGTCCACTGGTGAAAGGAGAGCAAGGCAGTCACTGTGATTGCTCTGTGTAATTCAGCCATGTGAAAGCAATCCTGATTAGTGGAAATCCTTTCTTATCCTTTTAGTTAGTTCCTATTAAAGCTTATTTACAAAGAGGGAAGCAGATTTATGACCACATTTGACATATAGAGAGGTCTTTTTTACATGTCAAGTATTTAATTAATTAAAAGGGGTTTTGTTGTTGGGATTTCTCTCTCTATCTTTTTTTTTTTTTTTTT
>VYZQ01020957.1:0-13002 GCA_013400655.1 Mystacornis crossleyi
TTGTTTTCTTACCTGATCTGCTGCAACGAAATGGGTGTTTTAATTTGCTGATAATAATCGGGATACTTTTTCTTGGAGGGCAAGTGGAAAAAGGGTTCAGAGATGAGCTGGCCCTGGTTATTTCGGCAACTTCTAACTGTGTCATAAAGCTGGTAAAGAGGATTAGAGGTGTCCATGAAGGAAGTAATGCTCTCAGCTTCAGATTCCCCCTCTTCATAACGAGCAGCAGCTGCACAGAGAGAAAAGAAAAACAGGAAACTCAGATCAGAGTGGGGTTTCTGGTGGATAAAGGTCTAAGGCAGAAGAAAAGGGAACCCCTCTCTGGCAGTCAGATTCACACCTCAGAAAATGACACAACGCATGTCTAATGAGCCTCAAGCCGACAAAAAAAAAAAAGCACTTTATTGCAATCCTTTAGAAAGTATTAATCACAGCTCAATACAAAATTGTGAAGCTTAGCAGAAAAAACTGACACTAAAGCCTGACAATGCACCTCTAAGATATGCAGCAAATGAAGAAGAAATAGATGTTTTACAGTCATTATATAATTAGGCTGAAAAATTCATAGTAAAGTATTTAAAAATTTCACAGCAAACTTTTCTGGTTATCTTGTTTCAGGATTAGGATGAATGAAAGAAATGCTATGAAGAGCTAATAATTACTGCAGATAAAATTAGGAGAAACATTACATGACCAACAGAAACACAACAGGAATGAGAAAACACTGGTACTGGAAATACAGGATGGGAAGCAATAAATGGCCAATCCTTTCACACTTCTAAGTAACACAAACAGTGTAATTCGTACCTTGCAGACAGACACAACAAAATCTACATGGCTTTGCACGTGCTAGAGTGAAATTATTCACCCCTTTCCCCTCTGTGAGTCTGAAGGACAGCCTGGCAGATGACACACTGGGTAATTCAGCTACACAAAATGCAGTTCTCTAATGCCAGGTTTCCAGCTGGCATTTCCATTATTGCTCAGAGGAGGCTGGCACAGTCTCCAGCTCTCTATCCACGTTCAGTAAAGTCGTACAGAAATGGTGACAGAGCCAGGGGACACTCAGACTGTAACAACACAGTGCTGCCACTGCTCCTCTGCAGGCTGACACCACATCTACGTCAGGGTGTGGCAGTGGGACCCACCAGGGTCAGAGGCAAAGCTAAAACACAACCAGGCATCAGCAGATGTGCAAACATGCAATGAAGATGTTCATTAGTGATCTGGGGAGACACTCAAAATTATCCTAATGATGCCAATCAGCATCACTTAAAGGCCCAGCACATACTGCACCCCAGCCAGCAAAGCAGGAGCTGCACAGAGTAACTGGAGTAGAAACAAACCACTGGAGCTCTCAGCGTTTTCCTGTACCCTGATGATGGAGATACAGGCCAACAGTTCAGAAACTGCAATCTGGTAAAGTAAGTTTCAAAAATAAATTACGGTTTAGTTTACTCAAACAGTTTGGTCTGTTAACTCAAATTGTTCAGTTCTGAGTGCTCCACCAAAAAGTAAGAAAAAGAGAAAAAGTAGAATAACTTGTTTGTATGAAAGAGAAAACATAAAGGGACTAGAGAAGTCTTTGCTGTTCTCTGCTATGTGTGAGCCAGCAACAAAACAGTTCAATACCCTAAATAAGAAATGTACTTTCTTTGAGTTGAAAGTAGAACACAAGGCATTCCCTAAAAAGAAATCTCAGTAAATTAGATATTAATCAGCAATTTAAAAATGTACTAAAATGAAAGCATTTATGTATTATAGTTTTACTGTATTTTTGTATTTACATAATATACAGCTATAAACATTTTCATTATGATAAAATGTTCTTTAAAAGTGATGTGTAAACACCACATATTCTTTCATATTCGGAAAATTATAGTGATCTCCTAATATGAAACCTGCTACATTAAGAACTAAAGAAGACTATATTATTCAGAGTAGAAGACAGAAAAATTCTTATTTTTGCTACAGAGCAAGCAATCTAATGACTGGACATTCTTTAATGTGCAGTAGCACCAGGTCCCATAACCCCAGCAAGCACTGGCAGAGGAGAGGAACAGGCAGTTATTGTCCTTTCATGCTGCTGTTACCACAGCTACAGTTTGCAGATATCACAAAAAACCCCACTGTCTCCTCCGTGGTCCCAAAGCACCCAAACAACAATGAATGCTCCATGTCCAGCTGAAGATAGCTGCCAGTCAAACCAAAAGCAGCATCCAATCTTAAACCGTCTCTAAATGATACAGTAAAACCCAAAATACCCGTTTACAAAATTAAATACATGCAAGTAATACATAATGACCACCTCTGCCTGCCTTTATAGACTTCTAATGAGGAGCAAGGGAGCTGCTGCAGCTGCTCACGTCCTTGTACACTGGAGCTGGAAATGTTCTACAAGCTCCATCCCACCAAAACACCATCTGCAGCTGTCAGGATAAACTCCCAGTTGGAAACTGATATTGTTCATTGCTTAGGCAACAGCTACAACCACAGAAGCTCATAAAGATTCAGTTCTCTGTTTCAAGAAGGAGAGAGTTCTATTAATGTTCTGTCATGCAGCTCCGTTCTCATTTATTTTAATGAGCATTAGAGGAAGGAAAAAAAAGTAGACAGCAGAGCAACTAATAAAATATCACTTGGTTTAAAGAAAAATCTTTGTCACCCAGAGACTGAAAAGCACAGGGCCGTCCAAGTAGTACACTGGAAGGACAGAAAATCTTAAGGGATGACAGGTCTGCCAAAAAAACTAACATTGCCTCTTAGGTGAATGCAGTAAAGATAGGAGAGCTTCAACAGCAGCAAGGCAAAAGTCTCACACACACACAGAGTGATGAAAATTACAGTAATATCCAGAGCAAAGGTGGCACCTGAAAGTGGTTAAATCACTCCAAGAATTTAGATCACTAGAACATAAAATGTTACATGTTTTAACAGCATTGCAATTTGAAAAAAATAACAGCTAACAAACATGCAAAACTCAGCTAATAAATACTCCCCACACCTCCCAGAAAGCAGCTGCTCTGAAGCAATAACCAAATTCTGGGCTAATCAGGAATCAAAACACTTCTGCTTACATCAAGAGCTAAAATCCAAAAATGCTACATATCCATCCACTAGAAAACCGTGGGGAGTACAGTTCAATTACCAAGAATGAAATAAATGCCCCAATAATATATATTGAATAGATGCCTCTTTCAACACCAATGAAGAAATAATGTAAACAAAATGTTAAAGAAATCTCTTTTACTGCACGGAGCACCCAATGTGTTCTCCAGTATCTCCTCTTCTGTTCCACATTAGAAGGAATAAAACCAAGCAACAGCTCCCTAAAACTTGGGTAAGTATACTTGGAAACACACAGAAAATCCAAAGCATGCCAGCAAGTTTGGCCTACCCTATCTTACTAGCTGTAAGATTCAAAGGAATTACACATTGAGTGCAAAATATTTTTGAAACAAATGTATTTGAATGTAGCAGGAGCTCCACAAATTTGCTCACTGTGAACATTTTAATGAAAGGAATTAGAGAAACTGCATTTCAGTTCCTACCAGCCAAAGCTGCATCCTCATCGCTTTCTGATCCGTACTGCAATGCCATGGTTATTGCTGATAAACGATCCCCTTGGGCCGATCTTTTGTTACTATGAAAGAGAAAAGGTAAAGAAAGAAATGAAAAAAATGAAAAAAAAAATAAAAGAGAAAAATGAAAAAGAAGGGAAGGGTTATCATATTAACCATTAACAGTTACCCAGAGTGTGTAAGCAAACAAGTGAAGCTCGTGACTCCGTGACCAGGAACACAGCCATGACTGCAGAAGGCTGAAGACTTTTACAAGAAAATTTCTTACCGAGCCACAAGTCAGCCTCTATTTTATGAGATGATCCATCCAACACTGAAAGCTGAGCTCCAGTTTACTATCTTCTGTCCTATTTTGTATATTTGAGTATTTGATCAATTGGAGAAGGGCAACGACAAGAAGTCTCTCCCAGTCAGTAACTTGGTTATCTGATCCTGTTTGATTGGGATTTGTCTACAGAAGGAATTCAGCACACTGAAAGCTGTATATTCTAACTCCTCCCATTCCCCCACCCCCACCTTTGGCATTTTCAGCACACACAGTGCCTGCACATGAAGCAGCCTCCTGTGCTTCTTAGGTGGAGTAAAGGGGCATCCACACTGGCTGTGGTCTCACCAAGACTTCTTCAGCATCCCTCTCTTTTGTCCCAAACCTGGGGCACTGTGTCTCATATCTACACTACAAGCTATGCCTGATATTCTCTGCCTTTTTACAAGATCAGCTCTTCAGGCATCTCCAGAAATGGGCTCAGCCTTGTCCTGCAGGAGCCAAGTGAAGACTGGGTAAAAGCAGGTGGGTTGAGTTCGTGACTGGGCCCACCACTTTCCAATACATCCTTTCCTGCCTTTTGATATAAACACACAGATATCATTCCCTTAGTCTGTGGGCCACCCCTCTAAAACATCCATTGAGTTCCTTTAGTCCACGACCTTGGGCTCCATCTGTCCCTGCAGTCTCCAGGGCAGCAGTGCTGGTGTGTGGTGCTGGGCTGTTGCCTGAACGAAGCCACTCTTGGTTCAGTCCCTGCCGTGCTTTGCCTCATTTCATCAAAAAACCTTCATTCACCCGGCTCATTTTGGTTGCAATACCATTGCCAGGGTGCAAGTCCACAGCTGGATCAGGAGCACATCTCTATGTAGCACCTCTTCCCTGATGGCCTGAGGCGCCACGGGTCCCTGGAGCCGTAATTCACCTTCCCACTGCCAGTGCAGCTCCACCTGAGCCGCTCCAGCCTCAGCACCCTGACCCAGCCCCCGGCTGCTCTGCTGCTGTTCAGTGGCCCAGCTCCCGGGGCCGTGAGCACCTCCGTGAGGCACTTTCACAGCCAGGTTCTCCACCTGAGCAGCAACATCCTGCCACAGCTGAGCAGCCCAGGCAGCTTTATCCCTGTGCTGCCAGTTTCAACTGCTGTAGCCACCCCACAGGGCATTGCCACTGTCCATCAGCCAGCACCAAGGACTGCACATTCTTCTCACTCAGCAATAGCTCCACTGTTCAGTGTGTTCTCAGCATTAATCTCATCCTAATCCAAAGCACAGCACCACAGCAGGCATGAGGAAGAAAAGCAAACAAAATATAGCGTTTCCATACGATGACGACCCAGCTTTTCCTCCAAGGGCACAATTTACTTACCGATAATATTTGTTAGAAGAATTTCTCTCATCCCCAACACTGCCTTTACCCTGTGAGGAAGGACCTGTCAGCTTGGAAGCAGCCAAATTTGATGCAGTCCTTAAGGCAGGAGAGGCAAGCCAAGGAAAGGGGGAGGAAAAAAAACAGGCCCACCTTAAACCCATGAAAAGATGCAGCAAGAAAAAAAGCTTTTTACAGAATCACTTTGATAGATCAGCCAAAAGGTTCAGAGACAGATATTTGGAAGCTAAAAGATAAGTAATACTGAGATCCTTTCAGTGCTCCAGCATTTATGCGGATTTTGTTTATAAAGTCAGAGGCAAATAACATTTAGCTTAAGCACTGATAGCTGTACACACAGCTCAGCCTAAATGGCAGTGAAAGCAGCCAACAAAATGTTCCTCAGCACCCAGATAAAGCCAACCATACAGGTCCAGTCATGTTTTATCAACACTAAAAGTCACTGTCAAGTTGGCTGACAGTGCATATTATCAAGCAATTTAATTTTGCCACTTTAAGGGAGGACAGTTAAATGCACCCACAAAGAGCAGTTCAGTATGGCAAAGGAGACAATGAGCTCTGCAATAAAAAACGATTTTTGACACAGGGGCAACATATAAAGCTTAGGTTAGTAGCATTATGATGATTTGAGTTTGAGCCATCAATGACAAAGAACAACAGATGTAAATTCAGAAGAAAAACAAAGAAAATGCACTTGAAGTGAACTTCTGAGGGAATTTTACCCAAATCAGCAACAGGTAATGCAGAACTCCCCTTTAAGACAATTAAACATCTAGGAATTTAAATAAAAAGAATGATTCTGTGAAGCAGATTCTTGAGAAAGAAACAAAAAGAAGAATAATGATTCGATAAAAAAGCAACCAGTGAAATGCAGAATAGCAGATGAAACGTTTCCTGACACTTTTTCTCTCATCCCAATTTTTTCTGCATTCAGCCCAGCATTATTGTAGCCTGCTTCAGGCATTATTTTTTTTCCCCCAAGTTAGAGAAACAAAGAAGGGAGCTGTCAATTATTCTGACAGATTATTTCAGGATTTGAAGGTCTACTGAGAACACAATACATAAGAGAAGATCTAGAATAAGGTAGCTGGGAAGTGGAAATGGGTTGGCAGTGCAAGAGAGGAATTCAGCTAACAAATATCAGTGTGATTTATCTGTCATCCCTTCTTACATTCAGCTTTATTTTCAAGAAAAAACCTAATTATGACACACACCCTGACATCCTGAGCTTCATCAGTGGCCAACACAGTGAGAAAAATAAAATACAATCACAATTTAAATATAAAACCTCTATGCCTATGTATAATTCTAGTTACTGCAAAACCAACTCCTAGGTATGTTCAGTGTCTGTAGAATCAAAGTCTTCTGGCACTACGCATACTTTTAAGAAGGAAAATTATTCAATTTCGTGTCAGGAATTACTCCTTAAAGAGTATTTCTGCTTTTTATTTTCATATGCTCCAACAATGATTCACCCGACCATGGGAAGGATGCTGATGCTGAACAAACCAACCAGAAAAACCACATCTCAAAACACCAAGCACTAAAAGTCAATCAGGCAACTTCCACTTCTTTCACACAATAATCCTAGGCAACACTTTTAATACTGACACCATCTACACAGAAAAAATTAAACTACCTTTCAGTTAAGTAAGGGAGTGACTGTTTCCAGTGGTACCATACAAACCTCTGCAGGAAATGACAACAGTGGTTTCCCAGCACCAAATCCCAGTAAACAGTTCCAATACATAAGGAGATTCCACCTTTCTTAAGAGTTTCCCAACTCCCTGAATGACTTGTAGGACATTGCTTTAATTTTTTTTGAGAAATGACACAGCTCATATTAGCAAATAATATCTAAACCTACTTTTGAGTGTTACTTGTAAGTAAAAAGTTCATATGAGAAGAAATCCGATTGCATTCCAGTTAAGAAATACTTATAATGACTGCATCACTTCTCTGCACACTACGACTATTCACAGGAAGAAAATGCTGTTTCCTAAGTAAAATCATTCCATGAAACAAACAGAGCTATCAACTCCCATCAAGTGTTTTATACCTGCATATTCAGGGTCAAATCTCTGCTTCACTGATTAATAAATCCAGATCTTCAGCTTCCTGTGCCTCTTTCAATAGGTAAAAATTGCTTTTCAAACAAGAGTGAACTTCCCTCTAAATATCTTTAACCCAAGATTCTGTCCCTGTGTTTCTGCCCCTACCTACCTGTGAGCCCTTTGGCTTCAGCTCCTAACAAGGTTCAAGAATATCCAACGCTTTTCATAAAACACAGCACCTTGGTCCTCACTATTCATTTTCTTATTAACTTATAAACACGTGGTGGAAGTTGGCCATAGCTTGAGTTATTAAAGATCCACTGATACTGTTTTTCATGATCAAGTACATCACAGAAATATTTCACCACAGAAGTATTTCAATTTAAAAAAAAAAAGCTTTCTTCCAAAAACTATTTTAACTAATGTAGAACATTTAAAACAACACTAAACTAAGTTTTCAAGCCATTATTTCCCACTATACTCTCCACAGCACAATTAAGGGAATGTCTACAGAGGTTTTTATATGAGATTATAGAAAGAACTCTATTTGCAGTACCTGATTCGGAGACTTGACTTGGCCAACTCACTGTGTTCAATCTCAGCCTTTTTCATATTAAATATCTTTTTAATCGCATTTGCATCCTGTCAATTAAAAGATTTTTTTTTGTTAAATGTTCAAACTGAATAATACTGTAATCAGATATATCCAGCTACCTAAAACAAAAATTAAGGTGTTTTTACATTTAGATATTAAACAATTTTGCATGAGAAATGAAGCATAGAACAAAGTCTGCCTGAAATACACCCACACAGTATTTTTACAGTGGCCTGAAAAAACTGGATAGAAGACCCGAGTAGCTTCAAGCTCATTTTTTGTCACTTTTGTACCCCAACTCTACTAAAAGCAATAGGAAAAAGAAAAACCCACTAAAAAGCTATTTGGAAAAAAAAACGCAAACAGCTTTATGCTCAAGATTTATTTAAGGACCAATCAGCACAGAAAAGTAGTCAAGAAAATCTGAACTCAAATAACACCACGAACAGCTGAAACTAACCTTGAAAACTTGGGATCCAGGCTCATTGTAGGTTTTGGCATTCTTTGCCAGAAGATCTATGTCCTTGGCCATGGCATGAATGCTTTTATAAGTTCCATTCTATACAACAAAAAGCAGAACTGGTTAAAGTGGCAACCTTCAGACAGCATGAGAACTAAGTCAGTAGTGAAAAGCAAAGGAATCCATATTCAATAAGGGGAATGTTTACAGAAAAACAACTTATTTACAAAGACAGCAGATAAGTATCTGGAAAAAGTAATCAAAAAAGACAGTAATATACATATATGCTAAGTCTTTATAAAGCTCATGAATGCTAAGATTGAAAAAAAACACTTAATAGAGCATATTATCCTCATTTTGAAGAGTTCTGACAAAATGCTGTTTTAACTTTATTCTCTAGTTCAACTAGTCTATGTCATCTCTCACTACTATACAGAATGCTAGAATTACAGAACAATATTTCAAATTACAGAAGTAGGATGAAAAATGCATCAGTACAAAACATCTATTTATAGCACTAGAACAGAAGTAGGTGATGATAATGCACGACCAAGCCTCAGTACTTCAATGTTGTACACGAGCAGCACTTGCCAAGGAACTGCTTCAAGCCATGAAACATCAAGGAACCCCAGATATTCTGGCTCAAAGCCAGCACTCCCCAGCTTACAGTGCTTGATCTTCCACACAGCTACTTCTGCAGCACTAACCCAGCACAGAACACTGAACCACCACAGCGTGCAGGGTTTTTAACAGCAGGGGGAAAACACATTGCCTTTCCTGCTACCATAACGTTTAATCTAACCATTCTGGAATGCTTAATGTTAAACCAGTCTGTACCCTGACACTTTAATATGCTCATACCTGTATCCTTTGGGCAATAGTTTTAAGATCTATGGGTTCCTTTATTATTGCATAATAATCTGGATATTGCTGGAAAACAAAAATAATTCGTGTGTTAGTATAAAGAGTCACAAAGCTTTTGTCCTAACAGCTCACAGAATGAGCCATGAGAGGAATCGCAGATAAGAACAGCGTAAGCCTCAAAATACGGCACTAGGCTTCAACTTGGACAAGCCAGGTCATAAGGCAGATCCTGGGAATTATAATTCATCAATAAACTCCTTAAAGGACCAGTTCTGATTTAAATTCAAATCCACGGTGATGGTTTTCACAATATTTATTCTGCTGGTTAAAACTTTCACAAAACCAGAACACCACTGTTCTGAAACAGAGCAGTAAAAACAGACGGAGTTTGCCACTGATGCGACACAAACAGAGAACTGCAGCCTGAGCACGGCCATCACAGCCTGTGACATCAGTTATAGAAATATCCAGGCTTCCAACTTAGGACACAACCAATATTATTAAAATACTCACCACTTTGGAAGGAAGTTTCTGAAACAGTTCACTTATGAGGCGTCCTGAGGGGTTTGTGGCAACAGCTACAGCTTCAAGAAGCTGTTCCAGAATTTCCTTCAGGTAACCTGGAGATGACTGATGTAGGAAATAAAAATCACAAAACGTTTTAATGGCAGCCACAGTGGAGTGCTTCAAGTTGCACTGAAATATAGGAATTTACACTTCAAAGAAAAAGAATCAGCTACAAAATACGGATGCAACTTCTGAAGACAACATTGTTCATGTAGGTAAAGGTACACTAGAAAACTCTAATTTCAGGTTTACACTGCAGACTGTCAGACACACATCACGCTGTTAATGAAAACGTGCATCCCAACAGCACAAAAACCAGGCAAGCCCAAACTTCCTCTCATAACATTCAGGAACAGCTGCACTGACTCAATGGGACACTTGCTGATACAAAGATCAATGCTGGTGTGAATTCAAGCACACATCATATTATTCCAACTAAACCAGAATCCATATTAGAAACCCTCACAGCTTTTTTTTTTTTTGCTAGGCAAAAGTGAAACCTACAATGCTGTGAAGTGATTAATTAATAAACTTGCAGAAGAAACACCCTTTGGGGCATAATTGAACAATGAAAATACTCCTTGATGCTTTTTCACCCTCTCAGACTGAGCTGACATCCACAGTTACAGCCTCCCCCTTCTGCAGTTGTCATGCCCACACTTACTAATTCAGAATTTGCTTGATTGTCATGCCCTTCCTCATCATCATCGTCCTCCTCAGCATCACCTTTCTGAACAAATTCATTTTTTGTGCGCAAATACAGCTCCCATAGTTTGCAGGCAGCTTTATATTCAGGAGAATCCGGCTGTGAAAACCAATCAAACATTCCAGTCAAAATTCAGGGCATTCTCATCTGAGGGAAATTTTAAGTTATTAGCAGAAAGCTATTAAATGAATTACATGAGTAATAGAAAACCTGGGATATTCCTGCTTCATTTGTTCTTCAACAGAGGAGTTAAGAATCACAATAAATAATTGAAAATATAACCTGTATCACTCGAAAGCATCCAAGTCTTTCAGAAAACTTAGCAATAAAATTAGCTGGGTTGAGGCTTGGACAATCCAATTAGATGATTCTGGAGAAATCACTGGGTTTTGTTGAAGACAACATCAGCATTTAAAACAGACTAAATATCAGTATGTCAGAAATGTGATTTAAGCCAGTACTGCTGGCATTGTGTGGCACTTGAAAATTAACTTCTATAGAAGAATGCCAATAAATATCTCTGAACGCACTGCAATGATTTACACTCAGCATTAACTGGGGAATTCTAAAGAACTTGACAACATGCTACCCACCTGGGTACACCTCAAGATATATCTTCCAGGAGAGGTAGAAGCATTAGTTAGAAAATTCACTTTCAAAAATACAGAGCTGGCAGTGGCAGACAAGCATGTGCCTATCAACATTACGACCTGAGCACGTTACCCAGAACAAAGACAGCTTTTCCACCCAGGTATACTCCTTTCCCTTTCCTCTGTCATTTAAACTCTATTTCAGGTATTCCTGCTGATAATGTCACCTTATTACTGCTGATTGCACTCTTCTTACTTCATTCTCTCAACCTCTGACAGCTTGTAATACAAATGAAAAACCAACATGAGAACTGTTCTTAATCTTGCCTTATTAGGCTTAAATATTCTCAGCACATTAGACCAGGTGTTGTTTATGAAGAGCAGATTTTTTAAGGGAATCCTGTTCCACAAGTCTGCTTCCTTCTGTATCAATGCAGATGCTCAGGAGTGTGAGACTTGACTAGAAAAACCCCAAAGGCTGCTGTTCTGCTGTAGCACTGCCAGTAAAACACCTGCTGGAATAAAGACCTTGACAATCAATCACTGTCCCTGGTTTGTACACGCCATGGAACTGCCTGGGAAAGGTAAAAGGTGAAAAGAGGTTAAGTTTGTGTGCCACCCCTCCAGCTCACAGCTCCATAATTCTCTGGAAATGCCAGCACTCCTTTATCCTGGAATAATGGACACCTATTTTTAGCCTAATGCAAGATCTTAATGATACAGTTAAATGTTGAGCCCACAATTTTATAGGCAAAGGCAGCACACATTGTGTAAAACCCTGATCATTCTTTCCTGCCATCAAGTCCTTTCCCCTCATGTAAAAGCCCATTAATGTTGGGTTCTTCATGCTGAATTCCTTGCAAAGCTCCAGGAATACACAACGGATTTGGAAATCTTTGTATTTTTTCCTCTGGAAGCAGAATGTGCAAATGCTTTAACCCATAAATCTGATTGTTTTTCAAGAAGCTACTACACACACACACACAAGCAAAACAAACACTGTCTTTCTGAATGTCACCTGGTTACACCAGCTGGGTTATTCAGAGAGCACTCGTTTGGATCATCTCCAAAGTCAAATATATGTGAAAGGCAGTGTTAGCAGGTTTTGATTTGCTCTGTCATATAATTCACCACACACAATTTCACTGGTTTATGGATTTAACATAGCCTTTCATTACACAAGATTAATGCAATTTTTCCCCACTTCCTTATGAAAACTGCAATAAAACCCATTAATAGCCATAATAAAACACACCCCCAGCGTGGGGAACGGCCATGGGGGTTGTAGCCTTGATGACATTACACTCACATCTATCATCACTGACCATGACAGTGAATGTGCCTTTTTTTCATTTTATTAAGTGGCAAATGGAAGTGAAAGATTCAACATTCCTACCATAAGCTTGCTGTTAGTATAAACACTTCCTTCCGAGGAAAATTAACAATAAATCTTTCTCCATTTCAAAGGGTTACATAGAGTGTGTTGTAAAATAGGAAGGTTTTGATAGAGGAGTATTTTTCTCAGTTTATATCTCCATTTTTGCTTTTGATCTCTTTTGGAAAACTACATGAAGATCCTCCCCACATTATTTCAAATTTTCCACAGAAAAATTGCTATAGTAGGACATCTTAGAAAGATACAGTCAACGTTATGGAAATATATGCAAATAATTGCAATGTGTGCTGTTCTCTTACCAATAATACTTCAGGCTAAACTGAGAGGTTTTGGCCAAACCAAGGAAGAATTTGAACATCTCTACCACTTTTACAATGAATTTGAGCCTTACATGCAGTTTTCTCACCTTATAGTAAGCCTTTGCATTGTTAAAGAGAAGCTGGAAATCAGCAGTCAGCACATTCACATCATCATATTCCTCCATCTTCAGCTTTTGTTGGATTTTCATTAAATCAATTGGCTGAGAAACCACTTCATA
>VYZQ01020957.1:20200-33541 GCA_013400655.1 Mystacornis crossleyi
GGAGGAGGAGGAGGAGGGGGATGGGGCGGGAGCGAGAGGCGGCCCGGCACCGGGAGGGTGGTGGCCGCCCGTGGCCAAGCGAGCGGCAGCGATCTAGGACGGGGGAATCGGGGAGCGGGGCTCGAGGGAACGGCGTCCCGGCCCGGGGCGGGGGAATCGGGGCCGGGATCTCCGGGGAACGCGGGGGTGGGAGCTCGGCCGCGCCCCGGTGGCGGGGGATGTGTGTATCAGCACGCGGTGCGTTTCAGAGCTGCGGAAGGCGAGCAAGAGGCTGAGCTGCCACAAGCGCTACAAGATCCAGAAGAAGGTGAGCCCCGGCCGCGCGCGGCCCCATCGCTGCGTTTGGCGGGGTCGGGGCCGGTACATGGACGTTTTTGGCCTTGGACTGACAAAGTTTTCTTGTTCTTCCCTACAGATCAGAGAACACCACCGAAAAGTCAGGAAGGAGGCCAAGAAACGTGGACACAAAAAGCCCAAGAAAGATCCCGGGGTTCCCAGTGCTGCGCCGTTTAAGGAGGAGCTTCTGCGAGAAGCGGAGCAAAGAAAGCAGAGGGTAAAACACAGTTTGTGGTAAAGAGGATAAGAACCGAGACCATCCCTGTCTTTACGGAAGCTCTGTGTGCATAAGTGTGCACTCAGAGGTGCAGTCACGGCAGGTTGTAGGTGGTCCTGGTAGAGTCGTGCTTTGGAAAAGCAAGATAGTTATTTCCAGCATTGTGCAATGTGCAACGACTTGCTCTTTTATTTTTAACCTTCACTGCCTCGCTGTGCATGTAAACATGTTGGAAGTGGCATTTCTGGTGTAGTCAGAATTGCCTGTGCTGCTGGGATACAGAGATGTCCCATCAGAGTGCTGGGAGTTAAACCATGGCATTTTGTGATTACACAGAAAATAGGGACCTGCTGTCTGCAGTGTGGACTAGTGTGACATGGGAGTAGCAGGTTTATCAGCTGTAGTGGTTGCTGCAGAGCTGCTCCTTTGGGATCAAGCTAATAGACGGTTACCTCTGGGTAGGATGCAAAAAAAGAGTTCCCAGAGTCACTTGGACAGCCAGGACTTCTAACTGAGCTGTCAGGAGCTTGGGTCAGAAAAGGGGACAAAGAGCATTCTTCCTTACCACCTTCAAAGATGTTTTATCCAGCTTGGGTGTTTGTTTGCAATCAGCTTGAAGAACTGAAACAAAAACAGAAGCTCAACAGACAGAAAGAACATGAAAAGAAGAGGAAACTGGAAGCTAAAAAGAATGCAGCCAAAATCAAGGAGAAAGCAGAGGGAAAGGTCGGTGTCCTGTATGATTTTGGCTCTTTGAAACTTCTGAAGTCATCCTGAAACTGCATCTTCTTAAGCAGCATGTTATGCGTTCCATTTTCATGCTGAATATGCACGCAAGTATCAGACATTAATTCTCATTTGAATAATGTTCTTCCATTTTTGTTTGCTTCAGGAATCCTGTGGCAAACCTAAAGGAAAGACTAACAAGCTGCTGAATAAAAATTCAAAGAAATCATTCTGCAGGGAGCTCATGAAGGTGAGCTTTAACTATTTTTATATCATTAGATGAGAGGCAGCAGTGAGACCACTTGTTATTTTCCTTTTTTTGTATTACTGTTTAGAACGTGAAGTTTGTCTGTGATAAACTAGAACACTGGAGTAAGGGATTTTACAGCAGAAAGTGTTTACAACTCTTTTTGTAAGCCACAGCTATTCCAGAGTTGTCATCTGGTCTGTGGTGTCTGACTTGAATCCTGTCTTTTTTCTGACCCAGGTGCTTGAGGCCTCAGATGTGGTTCTGGAGGTTCTGGATGCCAGAGATCCAATGGGCTGCCGGTGTCCTCAGCTGGAGCAAGCTGTCACTTGCTCTGGAGGAAACAAAAAGCTGCTGTTGGTTCTGAACAAAACTGGTAAGAACCACGGCTTTTCTCGAAGTGTTACTGGCACTGTGGTTCTGTGGTGGGTGAGCTACGAAGAAGATTTTAAAGGAATCTGAGATTCCATTGAAGACATAAGATCCAACTCTGAGCTCGCTAAAAAGGCTGGAAATTGCCATGTTAGCAGCAGCTACATAAAGAAAATAAAATACTAAGTGCAAAGGGAACTTTGTAGTAGAGTAGCCTTTGCAGGGATTGTGGGATCATCCTTCACACAACATCACTGTACCATAAAAAGTCTTCTAGCAAGACCCCAGCATCAAAAACCTAATACAGAGGCCAGAAATGTAATTGGGATGTGTTGTGCTAAGGGAGAAAAAGAGAGACTGGGTGCCTGTGGGGAATGTACCCAGTACTTTACTGGAGTTCTCGGCCAAACATTATTTGTCATAATAAGATTCATTTAAGGAGTGAAAAAACTGCTCTTCTTTCCAGATTTAGTGCCAAAGGACAACTTAGAGAAATGGTTGAACTATTTGAAGAAGGAGTTCCCAACAGTTGCTTTTAAGTCAGCAACAATGATGAAGGACAAGACCATGGTAAGAGCACTGCAGGCTGTCCCGTGGGGAGGTCGGGTGTGTTTGCAGCCCTACACGTTGAGACATCTTTTAAAGTTCCTTTTCCCCTGGTTTTGCACTTCTGTGACTGATGGACGTGCCTTTACACTTCAGCTGAGCTTTGCAGTACAGTGGGGGAATTCTTACCCCTGGAATTACAGTAGATGAATAAATCTAAGGATCCATATTTTATCTTCCTTAGTAGCTCCTGACCATGGGATTTTTTTGCCTTTGAATCCTGTAGCAGGAACATGTCACAAAAAGACGTGCACGTGTTGATTTCTCAGAAACCTCTCAATATTTTGGAAGCAAATGCCTTTTGAAGCTTCTTCAAGAGTACAGCAAGACCCAAGACAAAGCCATTCAGGTTGGGGTAGTAGGTAAGTGTTTGGAGAAGCAGGAGGAGTTTCCTTCTCCCATAAAATCCTTTGGGATCCTGTATTATGGACTGGGTAAAACTGCTAACACCTGCTTTGCTAATGTGTTTTCTAGTCCTTGTTCTCTGATCTAAGGGTCTCAGTGTTGCAGTACTTGAGCTGACAGTGATCCATGGTGCACTTCCCTGTGTAGCAAGGGGATCTGTGGGAGCACAAGGAAGGCAGGATATGTGCTCCACTGGCACTGCCTTCCTCTTGCCTGACAAAAATCCCACTGAGTGTAGCACCACAAATCCTACACGTGTGAGAAATGAGGATACATTCTCTGTCTTACTTCTGTAGTGAAGACTTCAGATCCAACTCTGATCTCACACTGATGCTGTACCTTAGCAAAGATCCCTGGAAGAAGCAGTTTTGATCAGTGTTTAAAGCTGTTTCCTTATTTAACTTACAAGGATTTCTGTGATTTCCCTCAGGTTTCCCTAACGTGGGAAAGAGCAGCGTAATCAACAGTCTTAAAGGAAAGCGTGCTTGCAATGTTGGCCTGGCAAGAGGGGTTACCAAGTAAGCTCAGTCTGATAAAAGCTGTTCCTTTCCTTGTTTGTTGTGTTCCAGTTACCTTGGGTTTGTGCTCGGGGGCAGAGCACCCCAGTGTGCAGCTCTAAATGCACATTAAAATTTGCAGGATGAAAGGTCCTGATCTGTGTGCTGCCAGCTCTCTCCAGGGGATGCAGTGTATAAATGGGAGGTTTTGTATGGGAAAATTCTATCCCACACAAAGCACGTGATGACAAAACACTGACACTGACTCCGTGAAGTTCCTTCAATCCAACACTGAGCTTTGTGTCTTGCATCCCTCGCCGTGAGCAGTCCTTCACTCATTATCTACTCACACTGCTTTTTTCTCTGAACAGGTCCATGCAAATTGTGCACCTTGATAAGCAGACGAAGATGTTGGACAGTCCAGGTATAATTGCAGATCCTTCCAACAGTGCCCTGGCTCTGGCCTTGAGAAATATCATAGACACTGAAGGATCAAACTCGGCAGATGTGCTTGAAGGAGCAAATGCCATCATAAATCACTGCAGTAAGCAGCAGGTGAGCTCCAACGCTGCTTTTAAGACCTCATCACACAATCAGAGAGTGAAAAATGATGATATTCTTTCTGTGTCCTATAGTTACAGTGAAGACCTCAGATCCAACTCTGATTTCACTCTATTTGCAAGCAAATTAACCTAAGCCTAATTGCCTTTCAGTTCTGGGAGAAGTGTGTTCACAGACCAGCGTGCTGTCTCTGTACACCCACGAGTCTGGGTGAATGGCAGATGAATTTGTTAATGAAGTAGGCATTTTGCTTTGTAATGTTTACTCCTACATGCAAGAGAAAAACAGCTTTTCACTTACTCTGTCCTCACTCTTATCCAACTCAGTTTGCTCTTGTATTCCTAAAACTATCAGAAAGGTGGGCATCTCTTTGTGAACGTGCCATTTTCTTTTGCTCTAGGTAATGATGCACTATAATATCCCAGATTTCAGGGACCCTGAAGAGTTTTTATCTTTACTGGCTCAGAAGAGGGGCATGCTGAAAAAGGGAGGTGTTCCTGACATAGAAAGTGTGGCTAAAGTAGTGCTTTGTGACTGGACAGGGTACGTACGCTGCTCACCTTTTTCTCACTGTTAATCCAGCACAGCAGAAGCACTGAGTCCAGCACAGTACTTAAAAAGAGAGGCTGCTTTTTTCCCTTCCTTTCCCACATTTTACTTGGGTAAAGAGCTGGATTGTCCAACAGATTTAGAGAATGCCATCCACAGATAATTTTCTAAAGTAGTGAAGGATACGCGAGAAGGGTTGAAGCACCTTACTGCATACACAGTTTGCTGACTTAGGCTGTAACTGATGGAAATCTGCTTTCCTCTCAAATGCCAAGGCCACATAATCCTGTACTAGACAGGAAAACTTTCTGTGGAAATTGAGGGTGGTTCCTGTATTCTGAGGGTAGGAATAAATGTGACTCAGATTCAGTAGTTGACTGTGACTATCTGCCTTGCTCAAGTGACTCAGCTGCTTTTGCAGCTCATGGTTTTACAGGTGACCTGTGGTGACAGTGTGCCATTGCTTTTTGCTCTCAGGAGTGGGCTATCCATTTAATACTGTTGACAACTTCAGAGTCAAATTTAAATAGCTATTGAACTGCTGTTAAATAGATGCTAGTACACAAGTAGTTAAACTGAGCAGTTTGAGAGCTTTATGCTCTGGGTTTTATTTTTAAATACAGTGATTTAACTATGTTATCTTCAGTTGTGTTTTAATGCTGATTTTTATTTTCCCAGAGCCAAAGTGAAGTACTACTCACAACCTCCAGGATTTCAGAAACCACCGCCCTATCTTACAGAACAAAAAATAGCTGAATTGCAGGAAGGCTTTAATTTAAATAACCTAGAACAAGAAAACAGCAACACTGTTCAAGGTAGGACTGTTACTGTAATAGACTCCTGTTAACCATAGAGTCACAGATTGCCCTGGGTTGGAAGGGGCCTTGAAGACCATCTTGTTCCAACCCCTCTGCCATGGGCAGGGCTGCCTTTCACTCAGAGCCCCATCCAACCTGGCCTTGAACACTTCCAGGGGTGGGGCAGCCACAGCTTCTCTGGGCAGCCTGTGCCAGGGCCTCACCATCCTCACAGTAAAGAATTTTTTCCTGCTATCTAATCTAAACCCACTTAGGTAAACTTACCCATACTCAAATCCAAGTTTTCCAGCTCCTCTCCATTCTGTAGATGCCTCAGGGAAAGCTTTTCTCGGAGAATTGTCCTTGCCTTGGTGGCAGAACCCTGTGTGGGAGCCCTGTCTATGGCAGGGAGGGGCAGAACTGCGGTGTCCCCTCAGGGGCTGGGCATTACCTCTGTGCTGGCTGACAGGGACTGAACAGACACTCCCTGTGTTTCCTGCAGCTTTGAAACACCCCAGTCCAGCAAGCAGCATTGTTTTTCAGTCAGCTGGTATGACAAATGGGACAATAGACGAAAATAAAGTGATAGAAGAAGGATCAGAGTGGGGAAACATGGAAACAAGCAAGGAGGAGGAAGAGGAAGAAGAGGAGGAAGAGGAATTCACAGAAAGTGATGATGATGATGATGATGTGGAAGAAGATGACGATGATGATGTGGAAGAGGTAAATGAGAGTTTCACTAGAGTTGGGCTTTTTTCTTTAATTAAGGAAACAACGCAGTTCCAAGTCACCTGGCCTCAGCAGTGAGGCTCAGGCTGTACAGAGGGACAGCCACGCTGTCCCCAGGCTCTGTTAGGTTTCATTTCCATGGGGGGTTGATTCCATTAGTGATGTTTAAATATTGTCTGACCTCTGACTTGTAGGAAAGCCGAGTTCAGGTCACCAGGAAAGCAAAGCCTGGCAAACAAGAGACAAATCCTACACCTTCCAAAGAGCAGATGGCAGGTGTGTACCCAGAACCCTGGCTTGAAGGATGGGCTCTGGTGCTGCAGCACGGGTTTCACTAACACCTGATCTTCTCTTCTCAGGAAATGAACGTTCCAGATCACTGTCCTTCAGCTTAGATAAACCAGCAGATGACGATGATGCCTATGATTTTAATACAGACTATGTGTAACAAGTCGGGTGGGAAGGCACTCTCTGGAGAGTTACTGCTGGCTTTCAGAACAGCCAGGAAGACTTGGGTTGCAGCAGAAGCTGGAGGAGTGC
The DNA here is from genome assembly GCA_013400655.1 of Mystacornis crossleyi. Classification (NCBI taxonomy): domain Eukaryota; kingdom Metazoa; phylum Chordata; class Aves; order Passeriformes; family Timaliidae; genus Mystacornis; species Mystacornis crossleyi. The sequence continues at coordinate 26,783 of VYZQ01020957.1, forward strand.
TGCATAACCAGAGCTGCTGCAAAGACTCAATTGTTGCTGTGTCAAATAATGTACATAATAGCACATCTCCCTTGATAGTTCCAGATTTTATACAGCTCTAGGAAACTGATTGTTATTCAGCTTTAAGTAATGAAGCTTATTTCCTATATTAAAGCCTATTGTAAAAATTCCTAATAGACTCGCTTAGTCTGTTCATTTTGCCTTATAAAAAGACCTTTCAAGAGAACAAACCTTTCAAACTCTTTGAAAAAAAATTAAAAATGTTTCATTCTAGTCGCTTTCGAACAACTAAATTTCACAGTAAATTTTCATTCCTGCACAAAATCTAAGTTTTCCTAGAGGATTACAAAGGTTTTACCCCTAGAGTGTGACTTTAGACAGTAACTTTTCAGTACATTTTTGCAAAACTTGTAAAACTTTCACATGTAAAGGTTGGCTGGAAAAAGCTTGTTTCAGCTAGATACAGGGTACTTTATCCAAACGCTGTGTTATGTTCTGAACCTTCACTGGGAATGGTAACTGGGATTATGTTAGTAATCCATCTCCACCGGGGAACAAGCTGACTGATCTTACAGTGCTCTTGAACAAGAGTGTTGTTTCCTGAAGGCAGCTGTTACACCTGGCAGTAACTGGTAAATATAAAACAAAACGCTGCCCTGTGCAATTAGGATGTGCTCATGTGCTCAGCCTCTAGCAGAACTGGGAGAGCAGGAGAATTGCCCAGAGGCCCTGCAGCTGCTCAGAGAATTAAGTGTTTACAGTAAATGCCTAACACTAAATATCTCCTGTGCATCAGGCTTTTTCCTGTTAACTGAACGGTATGATTTCTGTGTTCTCTGATAAATGTGTGTTTTCCCTCAATGCATGCTGAGGCATAGATTCTCATAGGCAGCTTAAAAAGGTGTCAAGTGCAGACAAACAGTTCCTTTAAGCCTGCTAAACCACAGCCTGCTCAGCTGAATTACACTGGCATCAGCTAATCCAAGTAAAATCTTTCAAAGTTGGTAAGTGAATTTACTTCATCATTCCTAACTGCTTCAAGGACAAGAATGGTTCTTGTTCATCAAAACCCAGGAAAAGAAACAATAGGTAACAAACCAGATCGGTATATCCACGACAGAACTCTAGGCAGTGACTGCAATGAGAGAAGCAGTTTGAAATCCTTTTAAAGCGGGCCTAAAACCTTATTCACAGTCATGAAGCAGTCCTTCACCTCTCCTGCCCTGTATTTCAGACCAGGCAGACTCAGCGTGAACACAAAGTGTCTGAACATCCTCCCCCGGGGGCTCTTCCCAGGCAGCCTGCGGGCGAGCGCGGCAGTTGGAACGGCTGGCACAGTGGCTGCCGGGATGGATGGCTGCAGTAACTACCCCTCAACGGTACAGCTGAAAAACCAAACCAAACCAAACCAGCTGACCTGCAGCACAGCTGAGGGGCAGCTGGCTGCAGAGGGCACAGCCAGCTCACCTGAGGGCTTCCCAGGCAGGGAAAGGCACAGCAGGAAAAATTACAGCAGAGCCAAGCTCACTCGAGAGAACTATGAGGAACTCAACAATAACAAAATTATTCTGTAATTCATACAGCCTGGTCCCCAAATAAGTATTTTGTGCTATTTTAGAATTAGATTGCTTTCACAAGACAGAAATTCACTTTGGCTTTAATCTCTTGCTACTGTGTCTCAGTACAAAGGAAACACTTCCTAGATCAAGACTGGAATTACATTGCCATTTACCAGAGGCTGGAGTCAGCGTGTTACAATTAGCTTTATTTTTGAACAAAGTTTCATCCACCACTTTACAAAAAATCGTTTAGTGTTCACTGGCAGGTAAAACCATTTTGCATAGCGAAATAATACTTGAAGGATTCATCTTTGAAAAAGGATTCAATTTTGCAGAATTCTGTAAGAAAGACTTAAATGGTTGGGGGGAGATTTCATGCAAGAAAGGGTTACTGAGAGGGAATTATTTCACAGGATAACAAAACAAAACAAACAACAAAACAAAACCCAGGCAGCTCTTAATTACAGTACATTGCTGTGCAAGATTTACTGGTGCAAGGACCAGCTAAATTTGTAGCTTGTTCTTAGAAACTTTGTTTCTGTAACTGACAAAATGCTCCTCCGCTAGAAGACTTGTAGTAAAGAGCAGGAGAACACAACTTAAATGCCATAAACAAAAGTGCTCATTCGTGGAGATCTTCCCTCGTTTTCTGTAGTGCTGCTGGAGAAGCATCTTATGTCACACAGGGGACAGGAGCCTCCTCTGGACCCGTGCATTTCAGAGCTGCACCTGAGTAAGTGCATCACCTCGTGCTCCAGAAGGCGAGGACGGCTCTGTAGTACAAGCTGGCTAAAAAATCTCTTCAGCTTGGCTCCAGAAGTTTCCTGAGAAAACGTCATCATTTATTCCAATGGACTCTACTTCGCTTCGTAGGCTTCCGAGTGTCTGCGGAGCGGGCTGAACTTGCCTGTAGGGTCAGGGACATACCACTTCTCCCAGACCTCGGCATAGGAAGCTGTTCTTCCCCAGGGTTTGAAATGTCCATTCCAGTGGAGCAGCTTGGCAGCTTTCACAAACTGAGGAGAGTACCTTTTCCCAGCACTAGAGCCTTCAATTGAAAAAGAAGCATTAGTGCTTGAAATAAAGGCAGCAGATACACCAACATGCAATCATGAACTTCAAAACAAAGGATTTAACAAAGGAAATCTTATCATTTATGGAGAAAGGAGGTGATAGGGGAGACAGAAATAAGAGCAGGGTGAAAAACAATCAAGTGCAACTGAATGCCACTTTGATTTCTCTCAGTGTCTATTTTCATACACTGCCTTAACTTCCAAGTTCTTTAATACCCACTTAAGACCCAGATGAATTCAGCAGCCAATGTTTTGTTCATCAGCAACATAACCTGAAAAAGCTCCCCTGGCACTTGGGTGTCACCAGTTTCTCAACAGTTTTGGAAGAAACACCTTGGATCACATCAGATACAATACATTAGTGGAAAAAGAGAAGGATCTTGTGAGTGAGTCAATTCAAGAACTAACCCCCAGCAGCTCGAAAAAGGCTCAGGCCCACAAGCCCCAAGATGGTACTGCAAAGCTGATTTTCCTAAAGAACAAAGGACAGAATAGGGGAATAAAAGCTCACTTTGCTGCATCATCAACGAGGTGTCCAGCTACAGACCTGGGAAACCACCCTGGGGGAGCAGCATCACAAATGCCTCATACGTACCGAGATGTCGGACGTTCCACATGGGATCAATACTGGAATGTTGCTTGTAAAATACAATCAGCAGCGGAGGTGTTGTGATGCTGCCAGCCAGAGTCTTACTGTAGAGCTCCTCTCTGGAAGTTGAAAGGATGCTGGTCAGTTGGTTTTTCACTTGCAGCAGCACAACAGGAATCCAGAGACACATGTGCAGCCCTCCATTCAGGAGGGAAATGCCACCAGCGGGACCCAAGCCCTGAGCTGCTGGCAGCCCCAGCCTGGGGTACTTACACCACATTTAGTGCCATCCACTTCTCCAGTTGTTTGGTGATGTTCTGTAATTTCCATTCAGTCAAATTGGCAACGAAAACTCCGGGATTGAAAGAGCAGGTGTTGGCTTTCATGGCAAGCTTTCGGATGGTTTCTTTTTTGTAATCTAGAAACCCAATGTAATTATACTAGGGGGAAAAAAGAGGGCAGAAATTAGCTTCAAATACGGTGACATTTCTAAAGAAAAGTTCTGCACAACTCACAACAGACAGGCATAAGTTGAAGAGCAAATATCTCTTCCTTTAAAATGAGAGATAGAAAGCTTAATAGGTGTAATGTTTTAAAAATACAATTGTATTAACTACATATTTTAAGGAACGCGGCATGGCCTTAATAATACCATATTATTAATGTGATACCAGTCTCAGATAAAGTACTTTTTATACATTCAGAAATGAAAAATTGTCCCTCAGATGTTCTCAGACCTGGTGTTCCACAATGAGAATTGCTCTCACTGTAAAGCACAGCAAAAATTCCAAGTAATTTACTGTGCCTAAACAGAAAGTGCAGGTCCCATTTGTAAAACTGGTTTGGGCAGGGACAGTCACATGGTGAGGTTTGCAGCATTTGGAACATTCCCAAATGCCTGAGATCTGTATTGTTATCACTGAATAAGACTAAAATTAACCTGATTGCCTGCTCCACGGACAGCAACTTTACTACTGGTTGAGTCGCAGTCATCTGAAAATGCAGCCGCATGCCCAGGTTTCAATGGGGTGTTGTAAAGTTCAACAATATCATCTGGAAAATGGAAGTAAGCACAGGAAAATCAAAAGCAATCCTGACTAAGTGCTGAGTTAGGCTTTGTTCAGTCCATTGTTACAGCAGACAAACTACTCAGTTTAACCCAACTCACTCGTATTTACAAAGTTTGTACAGAAACATTTGGGTTCTGTGACAGGTGAGATACTGACCTCAGCAAAAGGCCAGAGGCAGCTAAAAAAGGTCCCATACCTTGCACTATCACATCATCATCCACATAGATGACCTTCTCTGCATGAGGTACCAAGCTGGGCAAGTAGAATCTGGCAAAGGTTAACTGTGAGAACAGCAAAGCAAGAGAAACGAAGAATTAAATGAAAAAATTGCCAAATAAATGTTAAATTGACTGATTTTTCTGGCACTTATCTATGGCTTTAATGCCCAAGACAACTTGTATGGAGGAAGTAAAACAGGCAGCAATATCCTACAAATAATTTAAAATAAATGTATAATAATTATAAATAAATAAAAATTATAAATAATAAATTAGGTTCCATCAATTCCTGGTTTATCATGAATGTATGCATTGATAAACTAACTTTAAAACAGGTTTATATTAGAGTTTCTTATTTGTCCACATAGACCTGAAGTATCTCCAAGGTGTTGGCATGCTTGACATGCCAGGTGCTGTGTTTCACTGGGGCGAGCAGCAAAAAATTATCCTAGGCATGCATATGTAGATATTCAAATCCATCTCTCACTATCTAGAAATTTATTTTTACTGAACTTTAGGAATTTGATTATGAAAGATTGCTTCCATGCTAAGAGATTTGGTTTTGATCTCTAAATGTGTACAAGAGCCAACATCAAAATATATTGTTATTAACTACTAATTGCAAAAAGTAATCGACATCATCCTCACAGGTTTGAAGGTGTCTGTCTTTTGGGGATCCACTTGTACTTTGCCTTCTAAGACACGAGGGTCAAAATCCAAAATTCGGTATCTCATATTTTTCAGAGGAGTGCTCCTCAGCCACATCCTGCAAGCAGGAGAAAGGCACAGATCGTGTTAGATGAGACAAAACCAAGTGAAAAGCAAGAGACCAACTGAGAGTGACACAGATCTGGACGTGGCCGCTCACTTCCCTACCCAACAACAACCGGGATGCACTCGACGCTGGCACCGGTGCTGTCCTGCGTGGCCACAGGGGCAAGCCCAGGGTCAGCAGCTGCACACCTGGAACACATGAAGGGTACGAGGTCCCTTCTTGTTTTATCAGAAAGACACAGTCCTGTTATCACAGGCCCTTCCCAAGAGCAGCAGCGTGGGCAGATGGGGGTAAGAATAAGAGGATCAAAGAACAATCTACAAAAATGGAGAAACGTGATTGCCAGCATTTGAATTGCTTAGATGAAATGTAGAAGTACCTCTTACAACCCTTCCACCCACAAACTCCAACCTCACTGGCTGGATATAACCCCACTGGAAAAGATGTCTCTTTTCCCTCCCTGGAACCTGACAGGAGGAATGGTGGGACTCCCACAGCAGCCTCGTCTAAAAGCTGCCACAAGCAGCAGCAGATGGGGCTGGGAGCCAGGGGAGCGCAGCCCCCGGGAAAGGCAGTGCGCTCTCTTCTCTGAAACCCAGAGGTTCACAGTGTTGTGGGAATCCAATGAAAAGATCATTACCTCAAGTGATCCACAGTATCATTCAAAGTAACAATGTGGAAAACCACGTTGGATCTGGTGTGCTGGTAAATGCTGTTCATGGCTGCAATTGCACCCCCGAGCCTCTCGTCCGACGCTGCAATGACCACAGAAATCTCCTTGTCATTCCCCTCCTCTGTCAGCCTCTGGGGAGCTGCAGGAATGAAATCTATAGGCTGAAGTCCTAAGGGACTTGGATCTGTGGAGCACAAATGGCATACTCGTTTTTTATTATTATATATTATTATTACGACACTAAAATTCCCAGTGCTTCAATTATTTCTGCTACACACTCGGATGTCTCAGCCGAGGTGTGGATTACAGTGAGCCAGCATCAAACACTCAGAGCATCAGCTTTTGAGAATCTGAGATGCCAATGAATAGAATAACATCACATTTACAGAAAACTGCACACATTTAACCAAACATATTCACACACAGCCCAAGTATTAAAAGGCTGAGCTACAGTAGTCTGCACTTATCTTTGGTCCTCTCTGCCACGTCTATAACCTCATTAACTTCCCCCTCCCATTCACCCAAGCCACATGGTGGGTTCTGTCTGGCCAGAGCATGTGTTTTCCCACCAAATCTTTACAAAATATATTTTTTTAAATTAAAATAAAATCCAACATACCTGACAATTCCCGTCTCAAGAAGTCACTGAGGCTTAGGAAGTTATGATGAATAACTAGCAAAAATATGACAACAGCCACTATAAGGATGGAAATGTTCACTGAAAATGAAGAAGAAAAAACTTTATCAGTATAACCAGAGAAGGACTGAGAAACTCAGATACAAAAGATATTAAAAAAAAAAA
>VYZQ01020970.1:0-20645 GCA_013400655.1 Mystacornis crossleyi
AAAAAAAAAAAGCCTTTTTTTGGTGAGACTTCAAAGTTGGCAGCCAAGCAGGCACAGCACTGGATGTGCCAGGCTCGTGACAGAGCTGACCTGCCTAGATGCCAGCAGGGAGGTGGGAGCAGAGCGTGCCAGTGCCTGTGAGTTGCTCTGCACTGCAGAGACTGGAGCAGAGAAGCTTCAGAGAGGTTCAGAGGTGGCCCCAGCACTGACACCCTGTATCAAGAGCCAACATTTCCTGCGTAATAGTGTCACTGGACCATCACTTGTCCACCTACAGGGATGTTTCACTGTCTTCAAAGTAACCAAGACACTCACCAGGGACATCTTTTAGCTGGTTTCTCTGCCCTTTCAGTTCTGCATACTCTTCTTTTGGCCAAGGCAAAAGGCCTCAGCTACCTCATCACTACTAGTATCACTTAACTGCACACCAATTAAGATTTCGTGCCAAGTTACACTAGTTTTAAAGTAAAATCCTTCAAGATTTGTCCTTGTGACTTTTAACTGGTCTAGCACTGATTTATTTGAACTACTTTTCCCATTAAAGAGATGATCAAGTGCTTGCGCCAAAGACGTTGCAGCAGATATAGAACTATGACTGATGCTTCCTGCCTCCTCTAAGCAAGGCTTTCTTTACAAGAGCATTAAGATCATAGAAATCGCACATACTTCATTTATCTTGGGAGCAGGCTCCTCTGTAAAAGAAACTGGAATGACCCGAAAAGTAGGGGGATAAATTCTTTCCACTCCAACCCTCCCCCAAATCTTTTTGTGGGAAACACAACTGTGTTTTTGATGCTAAAATTCACAGATTTAAAAATACTTATCTTCAAGGAATGTTGCCATGGAAACCTTTACCGTGTCTCCTTACCCACCCTCCATATGTGAAGAACATTTTCTTCATCTTTTTTTTCCTGCATGTGGTAGTTCCTCTTCTCCGGCTGCTACCACCAAAACCCTGGCATTGAATTCTAAGAGATGTCAAACAGGCCTTTTGTTTAGTTGAAAAGTCACTGCTAAAAACCACTTCTGAGCTGAACTACAAAGAGGTGTCAAGATGGGTTCATGCTCTCAGGCTCCAGAGAAAGATGCCTGGAATATTTTCTAGCACTTCTTGCTTTGGACAAGTGGAAAGAAGCAACAAGAGCTGCCATGGTCATTAAAACAGTTTCACTTCCTGGTAGCATAACCCACAAGTGATGAAGATTTTCCTTTATGCTTTCCTGAAGGTACTGCTTTACCCCATTCCTTTTGCCCCAAAGCCACAAGAGGATCTGAGCACAAAAAGGAAGTCAATAAGCTACAGGCTTCCCTGTGCTGATCAGGATGTACCTATATCCAGTGGTCAGTGTCAGGGAACCCCTTCTGTAGCATTAACAGACACCTTGGGCAGCTCATACCTGGCCCCACTGAGGGGTGAGGCTGTACAGACATCTCCTGCTGTCAGTGGGGAACACATCACAGAGAGCGAGAAGGCAACGTGCTGACCTGTGAGTTAAGCAGCACCAAATGTTCGTGGGCAAGCGACGCAGGTGGCAGAGTGTTTTCCCCGTTTGGATTGCCAGCAGCCCCAGGTTCGTGTAACCGCAAGGCTGGTGAGGGAGCTGGCACAACAGCTGCCCAAGGGACTTTAAATCAGCAAACATCCACCCTGCCCAATAACCAACATTTACTTTTGCAGCAAGTAGGACAGAAATTGCCAAGACCATCCTTTTCAGGTAACAATGGAAAATAAAACATGCAGCCCTAAGCTCTGTGGTGCATGCCACAGTCACTACCAGCAACTCCTTAAACTGCTGGGAACAGAAGGATATTACTAATATGCAATGGTGCTTCTATATGTAGCCCATGTTAATTAAAATGTAGAGATAACAGCATTCATAGATATTTTGGAGGTAATGGGAAGCTAGATCAGTAAACTGTCTGCTCTGCTCAAAGTTGTTAACAACTGCCTCACCAGTTGCCATCAGGACACGGGGCAAAAGTAAAAGGCTTTGCCAGTCATAAAGAGCCATGATAATGCATTAGCAATGGCCTGGCTGCTCCCACCACCTGTGCTGCCTGCCTGCATCTGAGGGCAGCAGGTTGCATAGGCAGAGATATACTTGGCCTCTTACCTTTCGTGAGTTTGCAGCTCTCTGTAGAAACTTGTCCTACAGTTAAGAGCCTAAGGAATGAAATGACAGCTTTTCTGTGTGCTTTTCAAAACCATCCTGTCAAATTTGTGAAGCAGCTTGCTGGTGTAGAGCAGGAATATGAAGCATAAAAAGCAACAATTCCCTATATTATAGAAGCAACCTCCCCCTCTTGGCTTTCTTCCTAGACTAAGACATTTTTTTCCACAGGTTGCAATGCTTGCCCGTATCCCCAGATTACAGGCAGAAGGCATCTCTGGACTTTAGATGTGTCTTTAGTGCATGGGTCTGAGCAGCACTGACAAACCCCTGTCCTCTACTGACTGGACTCCTGAGACTGGCTATCTGCATCAGTGCAGGTGCTGACTCAGGCTTCTCCCCGGGCTGGCATCAACAGCGCTGTGGCTTTGACTGCAATCTTGTGACATGGCTAGCATACACTCCCTATCCCAGACATCTTTTTTCCTCACAAAATTTGCAGGAACACAACAGTGTAGAGAATTCAAATCCCTGTCAAATGCAGCTGATTTGGCCCAAGGGCTCAAAAGTTAGTTCTTGTGAGAAGAGAAAGGGGGAAATGGCCAAAACAGAAAGTGGGAAGGGTGCACACTATGAACACAAGTCTTCCTTAGGAAACCAAGCCAAACAAGAACCAGTGACAGTGCATGCCAGACAAGGGGTGAAGGCAGAAATGGGAGAAAACTGGTATTTCAGTCTTCAAATCAAAACAGATTAGAACTTCCTAAGAAAGCTCCATTCCATGAACATTCCCATACAAAAACAGGAGTTTGCTGCACAAGGATCCACAGCTGGGCTGATGAGTGTTGCACTAAATTGCCATAGTTGGGCTGTCTGAAGTCTGACACACATAGAGCAAAACTGGAAACCTACAGACTTCAGCAAACAGTGTGACCTCAGTGTCACTCCCAGCAGTGCATTAGGAATGTCTGAGAGTGCCTTACCCTCCCTCCTTTCCCTCCATGCTCAACACATTTCCTTAACTGATGAGTCAGGGTGGTTTTTTGATAGCAGTTTTGAGCAAACATGAACTGATCACTGGCTTTTTCCACCACACTGGGCCACATTATTCTCCTGTATCAGTCACGGACTCCTGTAGCACACTTGATCACTGGCCCAGACTGAGTACAGCCTACGGGTGCAGGCTAATGGAAAATTCCTAAAAAATTATATGGAATCACTCCCATTTTTGATTCCTGTAACTGGGGAAGGGGCTGTTGCAAGGCAGTCGATTTGATCAGCTCCAGCAAGGCATAGAAATGCTGTAACAGAAATCTGGACAATTACACTTGGGAAGCTCTTCTAGTGTTTGAAAGCTTCGCTCCTATGACACAGCTACAAGAAAGCAGATCTTCATCACTCAGTTATATTCCTTGTTCAGTTCCTAGCAGGGACAATGCTATCCTGCCATATTTTCCCAAGAAGGCAATAACTTAGCCTTCGTTTTGCTTCCTCTGCACACCAGGGATGCTTTAAAATAACATTCTTTACCACATTGGTTTCTCCAGAAGGTTTAGGAAACATCTGCAACTTTCAAGAAAAATAGGCCTCTTTGCATAAGCAGTGAAGCAAAGCCTAACATGAATTGCCATCTGGGGACATGACCAACCTTTAGTTAAGTGGAGGTCAGATTAGCAAGAGCTTTCTTGCAGTTCATTATAAAAATCAATGCAGCAGAGTCAGGAAGCTGAACTGCACAACCCTCCTTTTTCTGCCCAACATATCTGTATCACTCTACCCCAACAGAAGCTACACTGGGGGGCATCTGAATCTCTACAGCTCCACCAAAAGCAGAGCTGACATATCAAACCCAAAAGCAGAATTTTCTTTGTCTGGTGCCCACAGAGGCTGGCATCAGCTGTTAACCCCATAAGAGCAGACAGGATTGCATTCAGGCTGGCACACCTCAGACAAGAGCAAAAACATTTTTAAAAGAGCGGCAGATTTCCTGACCTGGAAGGTACCAGTGTAACTATCAGTGTCCGCAGAAATGAGAACTGCAGTTACCAGTTATGTGTGCTCTGTCTGCACAAGCAGTAAAAAATAGCTCTGATGAGAGGCACACACTCCTGGCCTGCCCCGTGGTGCCCTGGCAGCTGTGTACAGCTTAAGCACACACAGCTGCAGGCTGAGAAACCCCTCACCTACCACCACACAGCTGCTGGGTGGGAAGGGGGCGAGGAGAGCTAACAGAGAAGTCAGGTGTACGCAGGAAAGACTTATAAAGATCAGATAAAGGGTAATCCTATGTAAGAGAAAGAAGGGAGAAACACAACGTGAACACTAAGTCAGATGGCAATTATTCCAGTGCCACGATGGGGTAGGAGGTTCCTGCCTTGCAAACCATTCAGTGGGGCTCTGAATAGAACTGTCCCATGGTTGGCAAAAAAGAAAGGAATAAGCAGGAAAAAGCATGTGATTATGCAGCATTCGGTGCTTCTTTGGCTGGCACACATTTTGGAGGAGGAAAAGGATTCTTTGAAAGGCTTGTAAGTTATTAAGTACAACATTAATCTAGAGCCCTATAAAATCAGCACTCTCCCTTTCTAGTCTTTGCATGACCAGTCTCATGCTGACCCAGTGCTGAATAAATTGCAAGCATCTGTCAATTTCTGATGTTGATTAGATTAGACACTGCCCTCAGAATTGTCAGGATAGAGACGCCCTTTCTTGGGGCTTTGTTCTGTGGTTTTATTTAATTTCATTATATTATTACTGATGCTTCTGTTTTCTCAGGGGCCAAACCAATTTTATTTTTCTTGGTTTACTAGCATTTCTCAGTCATCCTTTTTCTTGCAACCCGACAGCATGGCAGGATTACACAGCAAGAGAACTGGTGGTGCAATTCCCACCCCACTTTATTTCTCTCTTTCTCACACTCACACATACTTCTCACAGGATGTATCTGCTCTTCTTGACAGATATAGCTCAAGGGAAGGAAAGACACTTTGAATAAAAATACCTATATATAGAGAAAGGCTTTGTCCTTGTGTCTCCAAGATCTTATTTAGCTAGGATCCAGGAAGAAGCATTCCACTGGATAAGAGGGGCACTCTTACCCAGCTCTGGCTGCTATTGGAAAGAGGCTGGATGAACCACAGCTCTGGTCTTTGACTAGCTGACACCCAGTAGTTCATACATACACTGCTGTAAGGTTTTGCTGCTTCCTTTGCAAAGGTTTGGCCAGAGATCCAAAAGCAAATATAAAAAAGACATATAGATTAAATCTACTTTAATATGACTACTGGTTGAATTAGAAAAAGTACCCAAGGTAGGCATGAGGTTAAGAATGTGGAAGGTAAAAAAATCTGGATATAAAACTCCTCGGCTGAGTAAACACGGTGCCAGTATGATTCTCGTTAAGACCCTTGCTCAGAACTTCATTGCTGGCACTTTTAACCCCTTGTTTTGCTTGCTCTTAGCTTCTCTTAGACACCGTTATCCAGGCTTCCTCCTTTGGTGAGGTTACCAGTTCGTATTTTGTCTCCATGACTTGTCCTTTCACTGGGTGGAGATAGAGTTTCCTTACCAGGACGCTCAGCAGAACTGTGGCCACCATGTAGGCAAACCTGAGGGAAGAACCAGGAGAAAAACATAAAAACCTTGCTATGATGTAAATTTGCTGAAGGACAGCTGCCAGCTTGGAGAGGTTGTCCCAGCAGCAACACCAAGATGCTGGAAGCACCTTCTCTCCTGCCTGCCACAGAGACTCACTAAGACCTCCTTCCCCATGCTCACCTCAATTCTGGGCACTCCTGGCTTCCTGAGAAACCCAGCAAGGAGAGGTTTTTCATGGCTGACTCCTCATTAAATCTCTCTGGGTCAAACCTATAGAAGATGAAACACATTAAGGTTTTCTGAGTAGGCACAGCATCCTTTCTCCAGAAACATGCACACGCACACAAGTAAAAAACTGGAAATGAAACACAGAATCTCACTAATTTGTTCTCTCTGGGTCATTCCACACAAATGTATGAAGGCAACTGTGCATCCATTCCATCAATGTTCCCAGCTGGTCAGCTGTGTCCCATCTTGGTCAAAATGCTGACAAACTGAGGTAGTATGAGACAGGACTGGAACTAATATGCAGTACACAGCTGAGCTGATTCTGTTACCTGCCCTCTATTCCTCTCCAGGGCACATGCAATCTCATTTGTCTCTCTTTCTCTCTCTCTCTCTCTCTCTTTCCCTCTGAGTCCCTTCCTTTTTTTCACTTCCAAAAATATTTCCCTTTTCTCCTTGCCCCTCACCCTTCTCTTCAAGCAGCTTGGTGTGTGTATGTGTATGTGCTGGGGGAGGGAAGCAGTGACTCACTCAAGTGAGAAAAGTGGTTTCCAGCTCTAGGATGGTAGAGGCTGCAAGAAAACTATTATCCAGGGCTGGCATGAGTTAAAACAAAGGAAACTAATAAAATATCATTCAATTTAAATATTAAAAAACACAGCCCCAAAAGAAAATTTGACAGACAGAAAATAGTTCTTTCAAACCTTTCTGCTAAATACTTCAAGTTTTCATTTCACTTAAACATCCAAGCTCTGCTTCTAACAAGGTGAAAGGGCATGTGGGTGCTGATCTCTAGGAAAAGCAGCATCAAACTTACATTTCCCCTGAACTGAAGTGCAAATTACAGATTTTGTAATAGGAGAGAAAATGCAGCTGCCTCGCAAAAAGGTAGGGAGGGCAAACAGCCGTGCACAGTGTTTTTGTACAGTAGCTGGGTGAAAGGATCACACAGAGCTGGTTTCCTACCTCTGTCATGGAAATATTCGTCTACCTCAAGCTAAACCTCGACCCCAGCCTTCCTGAAACAAACACACAGTGTTCATAGCACTCCTCACTGTCGCTCCCATGAGGCCTCAGCAAACCTAAGCACAGTTGTGCCCTATCCTGGGAGGCAATCCCTGCCACGGTGCTCACGGACTGGTGCATCAATGCCTGATCCCTTTCGAGAAAGTATCATTGCAGGAGAGGACAAGTCCTGTGCTAAAGGCTCTATCCTTTCTCCTAAATCTCAGCTGTCTGTTCTCTCTGTCTAGAATAACTGACCCACATTTTTCGCCAAGTGAAGTCAATCAGATACAGGTTAATATTTGCCACCTGGAGGCCACAGGAAGCTACAGCAATTTTTTTCTTTAACCTCCAAAACGCTGACCTAGATCCACTTCAGTTTTCACAGAGAGACAAAAATATTGAGGTAGCATTTCCCTTCACCCTAAAAACCCAAAATTTCAGACTGAGAATTCCTCCCCCGCATCACTGTTTCAGGATGACAAGCAGTGATTCCAAAGCCATTCAAGTCACTGTTCACAGAAAACCTTCAACAGAAGTTACCAGCATTAGCCAGGGAAGCCCTGTGTATGTGCACAAAAAAGTTTTTACAAAAACCCTAACACATACATGCACACACACAGACTGGAGCATGGGAGGAACCTGACTTTAATTACTCCAAAACCATGCCCATGGAGACAACCAAACCCAGACCTTCAAAAACAGCTTCTCTTTCATCTCCAGAATCTGCTTAAGGCAGGCCCTGCAGCACAAAAGGCTGTGCTGTAAGATCTAATTTAACAAAGCAAAGGAATTAGTTGCAATAAAATTCGATTCTACATACTTGTATGGTGATGGCCAAGATGAACTATCCTGCAGCATCACACCAAGAGCATAAAGCACAAGTGTCTGCAAAGAGAATTACAACACCTCAATGCAGAGGAAATGCACAATTAAAGACACCTCTCCACAGCTCTGCTGGATGATGATTACTCTGTAGACTACTCGTATTTAGGTGGATTAAAAAGACAATTAAGATGTATTCATCTACAGATTTTCATAACTCATGCCCAGATGTTAGGATTTTAACTTCTAAGAATCACGCTGGAATTGTTGGTGGTTTCAGAGGGTGTGACCCAATTTCTCTATGCTTGCTGGGATGATTGTATGGACTACTTTATTCTCTGGAATGGAAGGTGATATGATGAGGCCTGAAACAATGCTCTTCTATGCATAACTGAGCCCATGGGCTGCTTCAAAAGCTTACTCATCCCTGGTGGACCCAGAAGCAGAAGCAAATCTGCTCAGCAAGAGAACATGAATTTGCAGTGCCTCTCTCGCAGAGGAACTGCAGGCAAACTTTGAGCTAAACTGTACTTTCAGATGACAGAGCACCTGCTCAGGTTCAGTGTCAGAAGAAATGGTTTTCCTGCTTCAGCCCTCGTCTGGAAGAAGAGGAAACGGCAAATTCCCCTACAGGAAAGGAGAGTGGCCCAGTGCTCCCAGCACTGCCCTACCTCTTTGGGGATAGTATGTTGGTCGACTCTGCCCTCCAGCTCCTGCAGCTGTGCAGCAATAGGAGTGAGCTTTGCTGTCCGCACTGTCTCACACAGGACTTGCCGACAGTACCTGCAACCAGTAACTCTTGGTTAATTCAACTCTCAGAGAGAAGCTTGTCCACATCCTTGTGGCAGCAAGCAGAGCTGACTCAACTGCTGTATTTAGAGGCACTTTTTTTTCTGGCAAGGAGTCCCAACATCTTTGCATGAAGCATTAGATCTCATTAACAGCTTGTAGAGAAGGTTATCAAAATCCCTCTTCTTTCAGATTGTAAACCAAACTAAATCTGCTAAAATGCATAAACACGCCAGCCCTTCCCTGTACCTCTCACCCATACAAGCAGCAGCAAGAAAACCACACACTCGGTATTTCCTTACTGAAACCCTAACACTAGTCCAAATACAAAATGCACCCAGTTGCACCAACATAACAAATATACGCACAAAACATAAAGGCACACTGTTGACCAGTCATCATCACCCGTGGCCCTTTGAAAAGATTAGTCCGTGCTTTCTCTCTATGCATGTCTATATACAACCACAAAAATCACCGATTACTTCTACTTCTGGAAAACTAAGACAGAAACCGAACAAGACAGCAAGCAAAATTTTGGCCTGGCAGCCAGGGCACTTGATTCTGTGCTTTTCCTCTGCTGATGAACCTAAAGGGTGTCCAACAGACACGCTGAAGTGAGCACCTTGGTCCCTGTGTCTGGAGGCCCAGCAGACTCTCTCTGTGTTGCAAGTCATCCTGTGGTTTGATCACTTCCAGAGAGAAAAAAGGGAGTAAGTAGCTCCTGGACGCCTTCTCCTGGCCTAGTGTAGGCTGGGCTCCAGACTCCATGTGAAACGCCTGTCCCCACCACATGACACAGCCTTCCTCTGCATTTCTTCTAATGGACCCACCTGAGCTGCTCAATTTTCTCATGTGTAATTGGTCCCTTCCCCAGAACACGGTCCATCTCCTTGTAGAGATTCTGCTGAACATCTTCTGAGGTTGTCAGGAAATAGACTGCCCAGGTACACACTGGGGAAGGAATCAAAACAAGACTGCACCCAGAAAATTCAATCCTCTACAAATGGCATTCAGTTTTCTTACTTCCTGTATTTTCAACATTACTTTTTGACCTAAAAAAAAAAGGTGACCTCTGTTCACAGCAGGCTATGCTGATTCTGTATTCAGCAGCAGGAACAGAGGCTGAACTCCTGTGTAATGAGAGGCCCTGCAAGCTAAAATTCTCTTTCTGATGCTGTGAGGAGCTTAGGGAGCTGTGCAGGACACTAAGGCATTCAGCCTCACAGCTCCAGTGAAGGGACCACACAGCCCAACAAACCCTGGGGAATCAAGGTTATTAGACCAACCATCCAAATGAAAGGCTGGTTTGTTCAAAGCTTTAGAAAATTCCTTTATTTCGGGGACTTCCCTAGCACATCTCAGGCAAGTGCTCCAGACAGCCAGTGCCTGGGGCTCCTGAAGGGAGCTCTCTGCAGAGGTTGGCCAGCACTTGTCCCCTACATCTATTTTTTGAAGTACTTGAGATATCTTCAATACCAGAGTGAGAAAAAAGCCTTGCATAAGAAATAAGTGTGTAGGATGCAATTTCCCTAAAGCTACAAGGAAATGTTTCTAGCTCTCAAAAAAGTCTATTCATGAGAACTATCTGGAATCTTGGACTTGATGATCCTTGTGGGTCCCTTCCAACTCCGAATATTCTGTGGTTTTGTGATCCCGTGAATCCATGTGGATTTAAGCCCCTTAAAATTACAGTCTTCCTGGAATACTTGGATAGGATATTCTCTGGACAAAGTATTAGCATAGTTGTTTGCTTTACTTCCCACGTTCTTTAACACCTAGATGCATCTTGGAGCTTTTCTTTGGAGTCCCAGTCCCATTGGCTGAGACACAGGGCCAGATAATCATTCCTTTATCGTAAGGTATTTTACAAAGCTTCAGTTTGTATTTTTATTTGTTTGGGTTTTTTTCATAATCTTTGCACAAATCCCAGAGTAGCTTCTTTGAAAGTTTTCCCTACATAAAACACACCTATCCTCCAGAAATTCAAAGCACCCAGACAGATTCTAGCACTCTAATTTTCTTCCTGTGTGCCAGAAGCTATTTCACAACATGATCTTTGTGGTATATATTTTGGTGGTTTTTCATCAAATTTAGCATCAGTTCTCTGGGGTTCAAAATGCAAGCAAAAAGCAATGGGGAGAAATTCTAAGGTTCACCAAAAGACTGGAAAGGTTGTCAAACACAGCTTAGGTTCAGCTCACTAACTGTGAGGCTGTGTCAACAGTCTGATGTAAAAATCAGCTGCTTCTATATGTCTGTCGTTCAGGAGAAAGAGAATGATGAATACAATTTTTTATTAGCCTAGAGTAAGTCTCAAGTCATCACGCAGTTTTTGGCAGCTGAGTGTAAGGATGGGAAATTATCTACAGTTACTGTACTTACAGTTAGCGGTGATTACACATCCTGCCAAAGAGAAAATCATTGTATCTTCCAGAATCTAGGAAAGAAAATCTACTTCAGAGAACGAAGCTCATAAGACTGTAAAGAGAAAAAAGAAGTGGCACACTCTCCACTCAAGCACATTAAATCCCTTAGTGCAGAGATCAGGAAATACATCTAGAAGACATGGACTGAACTATATGTAGAACTTCCACTGGAATTGCACAAGATGTGCTTAATACTAACATACTTCTGGTTTATAAAAATAGCTATGAAGCAGTGGCAAGGAAATCTACCGAAGTCTAATGCAGGAGTGGAAATAAAGAACTAGAAGTCCTGCTTTGGTAAAGAATCTAAGCTAAAATACAAAAACTTAGATTAATCAAAGGCTACAATGTAATGAATTACCCACGTGGTAAAACTCCATTACTGCGTAAAGAGGTAACAGCTGCACAGACCTGCTGGTCACTCAGGCTCCCCTGCAGCAAGGTGTCTATAAAGACATGCCTGTTGAATGATCTGCCTCGGCGCTCCTTTGTAACCTTCCTTAAGATGGATTCCAACTCCACCAGAGCTTTGCAAGAAAAAAAAGAAATGTCTATTTTAAAACTTGGTCATCCTAGTGCTGCAGAGAAGCAAATCCATCTCCCCAAGCAGATTTTCAGACCAGCTGTCCCTGCTGGGCTCACTTACAGAAGCACCCTCTGTTATATGTTACTGTCAATTTGGAAGGCAATATCCCCAGTTTAGTGGAAAATGCAGGAGCAAAATAACACAGGTTGCCTATAAAAAGCCATCCTTGCAGGTATAACCAAGGTGTAAGTCAAATAACGCTGTCAAACCATCAGAGAATGTATTTCATCAGCCCCCACGAAAACGTGTATGAGCCACACAACACTCAGAGTTACAACCACTACAGCACCACTGCAGCTCCACTGATGCAGCCCCTTTCACCAGGGGTTCTGCAGGCACGGCGCAAGAGGACGGCTCTGTGCTCAAGAGTCTGCACTGACAGAGAGAGGAGTGGGGGGGAAGTGTGGGAGGGTTTTGGCACAGAGTCCACACAGCTGAAGATATGTGAGTGCCTAACTCCTGGTGACTGCTGTGGTAACCAGGGGGAGTTAGGGACCTAGATGCCACTGCCTGTCTGATCTAAATGACCTACTGAGGACTATCCAAGAAACACAGAGCGGAATTTGGGTCT
Organism: Mystacornis crossleyi; assembly: GCA_013400655.1. Taxonomy (NCBI): domain Eukaryota; kingdom Metazoa; phylum Chordata; class Aves; order Passeriformes; family Timaliidae; genus Mystacornis; species Mystacornis crossleyi. The sequence goes on from VYZQ01020970.1 coordinate 12,136, forward strand.
GAAACTCCATTTACCAAGGCCCAGTTCAGCTCCTTTGTCTTAGAATTATCTTCCTTCCTCCTCTCTGCAAAGGGAGGCCAGCAACACTCAAACACCAAGGCTCACTATCTGGAGTTTGTGAAATTGTGTCCTCGTGCATCATCATAACAGAGGTCAGGAACAGAGTGATCATGGGAGGAACCCATTTCAGAAGTTGTCCTCAGGTTCTGAAACCCATAGAACCAGAAGTATAAAGAAGGAAACACTGGGTTTGGAGGATTTACAAGCAAATCTTTAGTTCCAGATACAGTCTACTTTTGTTTAGCATCTTATCAACCAATACTGAAATGGTTTAATTATTAAGAACAAAAAAGGTAAGACAACCTAAAATTAAAATAACTTACTATAAAATATATGAGAAATAAAAGTACTGCTCTAACAGATCTGAAAATCATGTTATCTTGTAAAAGCCCATCAGAGACTATCACATGGAAGGTGTAACGAACAAAGCAGCACCTCTGTACTTGTGTCTTCCAGCCTGTGAGTGACTGTCTGGCAGTACAGATCCCAAACGGTGCATCATTTAAATGCCCATACAGGCCAAATCAAGGGGCTCCACCTGTCTCCACCTAGCACAGCTGCTTGCCTCCAAGAGAGGTCAAAAGTGGACACTAGGGAACAGAACAGAAAGGGAGGAAGCACACCCTGATTCTTCCCCTCCATCACTCTCCAGACTGGACAGACCCTAGAACTAGACCTGGAACAAGAGTTCTAGTCCTACAACTTCTCACGTAAGGGCAGCTTACCACTTAACTCCAAAACACTGATCTCGTGTGAGACTAAGTACGACACATCTGGTAGCTTATGGCATGATGAGCAACTCTGAAGGAAAGCCAAGACAACTCGGCAAACGAAGCACTTTCACATGCTAGCTAACTTGTAAGTATTAATCAGAGTGGGAGGAAAACTAGTTTTGGGAGAAACCTACCATCTTCGTAGTGCTTCTTCCTAGTCATGTTTTTGTCAAGAGACCCATCCAAGAAACCTTTTCCAATCTCTGACCAGATCTGGAAGAAGGACAGAGAGAACAGCACCATCATTCACCATAGGCTGAGACTGCTGGCACTATTCTATTCTTCCCTACTCAGGAAAATGAAAACACCAAATAAAATTAAGACTTCCTGTCAATATGGAACTGGTCTTTTCTTTAGGACACCACATCCCATTTCAGACACTATGTCTATGATCGCTGGAATTAAGCTGAAATGAAACAACTGAAATTACATTTGCAGGGAAAAGGGTATGGGAATCTTAAACGGGAGATGGAACTGTTTCTTTCCTACCCTATCACCAGCATATTGAACATCCCCACAGGTGGATACAGCTTGAGATCTCCTCAGATATTCCTTTCTCCACAATGCCAGAGAGCCTTCAGAAGATCTTCGAAAAGGAGAAGTTCCACTGGCAGTCCCAACAGAGTTTAACTGACTTAGGTACCAAAGACCTCCCAACTGCCATTGGATCTGGGTTCCTGATCCCCATGGATCCTTTAGAAACACCTCAGACTAATGACAGCAGGATCAGCAGTAGGATCTTTCTAAGGATCTGTACACAGATACAAGCTCTGTGTTTTTAGTTTGGAAAAATTTAATAGATTTCCTGGCTCTTCGGGACACTTACTGCATCATGGTGCCTGCGGAATCGGATGACTTCCCGGTCATCTTCAAAGCTGCTGCCCATAGCTGTCTGTGTGACAGACTTCATGGCGAAGCCCAGCATGTGCTGGCAGAGTGGCACATGTTGTGCCTCGGGGAGAGACAGCCATTTGGCCAGCAGCTCTTCTGACAGCTTGAGAGGGAATGAACCATTAGTTAGCAGTAATACCAGCAGTCTATTTACCAAACACACCCTGGACACATTCCCACCCAGTTCCTAAGGCAGACCACACTTTCATGGCTAAGGAATAAAGCTAAACTCTTTCCAAGGTTTCTTTCCATTGTTAAACAGTAACATTTTAACCTCCAATCTTCTGCTTCTTTCAAGGATCTCCCCAAACAAGGCAACCCTATCCTCCTCCCTTGTTCCCTCTGTCACAGAAGAAACCTTAAACTTCAATACCAACAGCTCCAGAATAGGAAAACAGAGCATATTCTGGCTGCTGGACTAAATCAACAGAACAGTTCTTCACCTTGGGGTTTGTGGCCCCAAAAGCTGAAGCCTTGCTCCATCCTCCTGTCCCGGGAAATATATCTAGAATCCAGGTGCTCCAGTATTTTTAACTGCATATGGTATCTTGGCATAAAAAGTAAGCAAGCTCAGCCCTTCCCCCAGTCCACTGGAGCTAAGAGAAACCAAATATTCACACCATGAAAGGCAGAGGCTGTTTGCTATCTCAGATGCTGACAGCTCCAGCACTAATTTGAATGCAGGTCCTTTATCCTAGTGATCATTCTCACTAAACCTTCTTCTGTGAGCCATACAGGGCTTCTCTGCTGTACAAAGGCTGTTACGCACCTTCTGGATGAGAGCAAAGTTACTTTGCAAGGACTTGGTCACACCATTCTCATACAGTTTTCTCCTCATGTGGCTCTCTCCTGTATCCCCATTCATACTGGACTGGTACCTCAAGAGGGATTTCAGCATTGTCTCAAAGGGATCCACTGAAAGCAAACAGAGGAAACACCATTCAAAAGTCACACTACACAGGGCTGATGAAAACAGCAGCCTCTTTAATCAGGCACTGTTACTTCTGGGCAGTGAGCAAGGTGTGGCTCCTTCCCCCAGAACAGTCTCTTTGGGGTGTCAAGTTTCTCTTGCTCAGCGTGGGCTGGTACCTCATAAAGTCTTTTTTCTGGGGCTGGTTGCCATCCTGTGATCAGCTCCCCCTGCAGAGCTTGCCTGCTGGCTCTACCCAGTAACTCTTTAGTACCAGTGCCTTCAGAGCTTGCTCCCCATTTGCCAGTTCCCAGCTGGTTGTGCCATCAACTTGGTGACAAGAGTGAGTGTGGCACGGTCCTTCCCTTTCTCCTCCATTCTGAACTGCGGTCTCTTTAGCACATTTCCCTTCACATCTGGTGTGCCCTCCTGCCCTGAACGTGGCTCTGTACTCAGGACATACCAGCTCACATGACAGACTCAGCCAGAGGTTGCTCTCTGCACTCCTTCCCTCGCGTCCCAGAGCCAGGAAGCCGTGTCTGATACCCTACTGCTCCTGCATGATTTCTCTCGCATGCACTGAGTTCCCTGCTGACGAGCTCTTCCCACACTAGCACCTCTCTGTCTGCCAGGGCTGCCCCCAGCACAGAAGCTCTGAAGCTCCTACAGAAAACCATACCCCACTAAGCTACAGAATGCTTTCTCCTGCTCATCACCTTCTTTCGATCTTCCATCCTTCCACACAGACACTTGCATCAGTCTACAAACTACACAAAACCACGTAACTTCCATATCCGTGACTCACTTCAGTTAGATTTTTAACTCTGAATTTCACCATCAAGGACCTCTATTTAATAAATGTTATAAAGGATATTAGGTGTCAATGCAAAACTGTGCAATAAAGCATGGCATATGTTTTTCCCTTTCTGTAAACCTTTTAGCCTGTCTTGTGGAACTGGCAGAGTGTTTAAGGAACTATTTGGAAGCAGCAATCAGGGTTTTCAAGAAGGATATTGTCACTGTTTATCACAGTCTGTTATCTCTCCCAGATGGAGAGTGAAACCTCTGAGGCATCAGAAAACATCGAGGCTGGGCTAGATACATATAACTTTACCAGCTGTGGATGTACCTAGGATTCCCCACAGAGATAGGGGCCTCATTATGCTACTGGGCAAACATACAAGATGAGAAAATTCCCACCTGCAGAGGACTTACTACCTAAAGACATAAAAGCAGCTAACGAGGCCAGAGGCATGAATATGGTAATCTTTCCTAAATGTTTTTCTCTCACATCTCTCCCCTTCCAATGTTTTTAAGCTCTGCATCTCACCCTCTTTCCCACTTTGAATGACAAGGAGCATGAGCATGTGTCTTTTGGCAGAGCAGATGGTACCTGCGGCTCTCCACGTGGCGCGGGCTGTTATGTGACTCTAGCTGCTGCTGACAATTCCTCCTCCGAGGTACTCTGTCATGGAGCGGCTGCTGCTATTCATGCCACAGATCGCTGCTGACTGGCACCGGCACAGCCAGGCACAATACTGGGTAGCCAGAAAGACACACGGCAGGTGGTAAAGCCCACACAGAAAATCCGGCAAGCAGAGGCATCTAGAGAGGCAGAGGCTGGAGGATGCTTAGAAGCAACACCTGCTGAAACTGCAAAGTTTTCCTGCTGCATATGGAAGAAAACTGCTGGATTAGCTACGGGCCCTGGGTTTTTTTCTCCCAATGTCCCTAGTCTAAACTGGCAATCCCACACCACCAATACACACTCACTGTTGTGCACTCAGGGCTGCAGAGCCCAGGCTGCCCTTCTGCTGAGGGCTGGCTCTGCCTCATGCTGTTTGGGAAAGGGCTATTTCTGCACAGCGGTGGGAGGCTAGTGACTCCACAAGGCACAAACTGCCTCTGGAGAGAGCTCTGTTCTGCCAGCACTTGCACAGACTTCATCCTTTGTCCTTGTCTTGCAAACATCTCCAGGGTTACGTTTTCAGCCCTCCTAGTGAAACATAAAAAAATTTTGACTGTTCTTTTCATGTACATGGAAATCTCTCCATCCCAAGAACCTCAGAGTGCTTTCCTGGACAACACTGCAAGTAAATATATAGAAAACATCCGAGATCGAGCGGAACTGAACATCAGAGACAGAAAGGACCTCTGAAACTGCACAGTAAAATGCTCATAGAACAGCAGTGAAGTCCTGCTCAGACAGGCCAGGACCCATAGCTCCATCTCCAGCATTCAGTGTGCTTCAGGTTCACTGCTCCAACCCAAAAAGCAACCTTGACTCAGGCGAGTTTTCCAAGTTGATCTCTGAACCCACTGCTCCTGGCAATCCTGCATTAGTCCACGCTCTTCACATCCACATCCTTTGTAGGCCTCAACTGCTTCCCCAGAGCCACTCAGGGGAATCACCAGTACCAGCAGCAAAGTTTTACTTCCTTTGAATTCTCCTTGCAAATTAATCTCAACCAAGCTTTAAGACGCCATGAAAATATATCAATTTCAAACACTGCTTGAAGCCTAAGGAAGAAGAGTCTCCTGGCATTGGAAATGTTAATAACTATGAATAGAATTAGTCCAACTTCAAGGCTTTGATGAGAAATGCATTATCTGCATCTCTCTCTCTGTCTCCAAGAAGTTTGGCCATACCTGTGACACACACAAGAGATGAGAGGAACATTTGTATGATACATGGAGACAAACCCTGTATCTCAACCTTGGAAACCACTGGCAGGTATCCATGAAGATGGATGGTGGCCTCAGGCATCCCAGCTGACTGAGGAAGAGTCACATGGTATGGGTTTTCAAGTGGGGCTGAAGAGCCAAGAGTTGGATAAAATGCAGTCCACTGTGGGCTGTCTCCTGTCCTACAGCACTGTGTGCACAGAAGAAATACAGCCAAGACCACATCGCCAACAAAACTACCAGCTGCCCAGAGCCAGTTTGTGGCTGAGACCTACTACAACCCCTATTCCCACCCACCAAGAAAGGGTACAGGAAGGGCTTTGCTACTCAGCTACTACTGTTCACACCTCAGTGCTTCAGGAAATACAACCTGTAAGACTACTCATGTCGAATAAAGTTTGAGCACTTCTGGCAAGCATCAGTGCTAAAAGGAAAGCACTGATATATTGCTGCTTCCCCAGCTCTGAGAGCATAAGAACCCTCCTTCTCAAGCCTGTTGTCTTTACAAGGACCCCCTCATAAGCTCTTTCTTCATCTGGGCTGAACACACTTTCCCTGGCTTCTCCTGCACGACAGGCTCCCACTTCTCTGAGAGCACTGGCAGCTTTTATTTGAACTTGCTTTATTCAAAATCATGCCTGAGCACAGAGGCCAGAGCCACACACAGGACTCTAGGTCTGACTCATGCTCATCTTGTGCAAAAGTCTTCTCTTTACAGAAAATCCATGACTCAATGTGCCCTTTTTTTTCCATGGCCATGTCATCCCAGAGGCAATTCACACAGCCTGCTTTTTCTCCTCCCGTTCCCGTTCCTGCTATCCCAGCCCTCAGGGATACCCATCTCACTCTGCTGCCCTCTGCTGACAAACAGCTGCAGCATAATGCCATCAGGGCAGGATGCTAACATAAGATGGAGTTTTTCACATCCCCAACACAGCATTTCACTTTTCCAAGGCAATCCAGCCTTGGTCCCACTTTCATTTATCAGTGTCCAAGCAAATTCTGAACTGAGCCCCTGACATAAACACAGTTCTATCAGATTCCTTGTCTAAAACGCTAATTATCGAAGTACAACATGCATTTCCCATTTATCCCCCATCCTTAAAAAAATATGTTTGTTTTGGCATAGCATGATACTAGGCTAGTCTGTAGCTGCCTGGGTCACCTAATTTCCTGCATTTAAGTACAGGCACTGTATTTCCCTTTCTCTGGTACTCAGATCCTCCCAAATTCAGAACATTTATGAGAACCTGCCTGCGCAAGGGCCTGTCACCACTTCTCTGAGCTTTGAGAAAGTGACTGTCTGCTTAATTTCCCCCAAACATACTTGAGAGCATTCAGATCTTTCAGGGTGGTTTTCCACCTTCTGGAGTGTCATCGTTATCCACTGTGTCTTGCTGATCCTTGTTAACTCCCACTCCTTTCCCAGAATGTCACCGTTCCTTTTTTTGATTCTGTCAGGCAACCATACATGAAGCTCACCCCTCACGACCCCAGCATAAAGTGAGCCGAGATATCTGCCTGTGCCTAAAGACAGCCGACAGGATCAGGTCAGAGGTGTGCACCCAGCACCTCAGTCAACCTTTTAAGATAAAAACTGGGAAAGCAAGCGATTAAACCCAAACATCAACAGAGTTAACTTACTGAGTGTGATAACCTTAGGAAGCAAAATGCCCACCTAAGAGGCTTAGGTCGCAAATTAAAATACCCTCCCGTGACTAAGATGATCAACTAGCAACCAGCACCACCAACCACTTGCAAGACTGGAAGATCATTGAAGGTTTTCAGCACAAAATTCTACACACCAAAAGAAAAATGAGAGTTAAAGAACTGCTCCAAATAATAGTTTGAACAACCCTCATTCTGAACCACACAAGGCAGTTATCACAAACGAGCAGAGCTGCTTTCAGACTTAATTTAGAAGAGTTTCCCCTCTTAAACAGTATTTTAAACTGCTTTTAAAATGTATGCCAAATGGCTACAGGATGTTCAAGTGCTCTATCCAGTGACTAATGAGCATGATGCTTTCCATGAATATTTGCCTGTAGAGAGATGGTAAAAGACACAAGCGTACTGATTGCTTGATGGCCACTGGACAGCAGTAACTCTTGGTCACTTGTACTCAAGTCCAGTTAGCAGGACCAAAGTCGTACCTGAACCACCATGTCAGCTACAAAGTCTCAACTTCTTTCAACCTAAAATGAAACCCCAACTTCCTTTGACACCCTTCCTTTGATGCCCAGGAAGGCCAGAACAAATGGACTCAAAGACGACTCAAAGACAATGTAGAAGACACTTACACAACCGGTTGGGGTTAATATGTTGTTTCAGGAGATCAATGGAGCCGAGGCTGACGACAAGACGCCTTCCAAACCAGAAGGAGACCAGTGGCCCATATTTCTCATGAAGGTTCACAAGAAACTCATGTAAACTGCTGCTGACAATGATATCTGGCAGGTTGCCATCCCTGAGAAACACAGAGGATATCAGGTCATGAACAGCATCCTCTCCCAACGCTGAACTTCATCAATGTGGAGACAGAAACCACTTACTTTTCATCAGTTGGAGCCAGCCCAGGGATACCTGATGCTTGCCTAGATGCCTAGAGTAAAGGGAAATGCATCAATCTACATGAACTTCAGATTTTATACAAGTCCCACAGCTTTCCAGCAGGAGAGATGAATTCTCCAAACCAATACTACCACACTACTTACAAAAATTAAACAGAAGCGGGATATGCTACATCTGTAGGCTTTAAACCTGCTAAGCCGATAAACCTCAAGTGTGTGCCTGGTGCCACTGGCTAAACCAGGATTATTCATGTGGTTAGATGAAAGATGTCTCCGTAAAGATTTAAAGGGTCGAGTTTGCAGTGTAGGATCTTACACAGAGATTTGCCCTGGAGGCCTGCAAAAATGCAAGGCGAGCAGATCGCGCCTTTGGGAAGCGGGATTCACCGCCGGAGCACGTACAGCAGGAGGAGCGCCGGGGGTGCGCTGTCCTGGGAACGCCCTGCCCGGCAGCTTCTCCCGCAGGCCTCTGCCACGTCCCGCCCGGGCCCCGGGGTACGGGCCGGGGGCACCGCCCGAGCCCAGGCGCCGTAGGACGGGCACGGGGCTGCCTCGGCCCCGCTGCCGCTCGCTCCCCGCCCGCCTACACCGGGGGCCGGGCCGGACCGGGCCGGGCCGGGC
>VYZQ01020994.1:1742-15990 GCA_013400655.1 Mystacornis crossleyi
AAAATCTGTGCTTTTTAATTTTAGTATCCAGAAGGTTATTTGGAAGCCATGGCTAGTAAGGAGAAGAAAGATAAGGTTAAAAAGCAAACTGTGAAACAGGAGCCAACCAGCCAAAGTAACGGAAACCAGAAAAGGACAATTGATGATGGTATTTCGTTTTTACTTTTTTAGCATTCATCAGCAAAGTCTGTCATGTTATTATTTCTAAGCCATGAAATCTTTGTGGAAGTGTGAAGTTGTTTGGAATACTAATGTAAATTGATAAGCACATGATCTTTAATTAAGTAGTAGTGTAGGGGTCAATCCTTTTTACTGCTCCTACTGATTTTTTCGCTTAAGGTCTGCAAAAAAATGTACATTCTGTGCAACTGTGTGCTGCAGTCCAAAACAATGCTGAACAGTGTGAGTTGCATAGGAATTTGCTTGGATGTAATTCATTTCATGGATGTAATCCATATTAATCCATGTTTCCTTCTAGAAATAGTTTTGTCTTTCCCTTCTGTTAGTTCAGAGTAAGATTGTTGTTACTGTGTCTGATGGTCACCATCTTAAGCAGGTATAGAGGAACCTACGAATACACCCAAAGCCATGAGGATGGGAGATGGAGGGAAAGGAGAAGCTTTCCAGCTGACCCAAGAACAGCAATGGCTGATTAGAGAAGACTGCATGAACCAGAAGCTGTGGGATGAAGTACTTGCTTCTCTTAAGGAAGGACCAGTATGTTTGTTGCATGCATAATTTTTATTGTTTGCCTTTTCTTTATAGTATTAGGAGAAATCTTGAGTCCCTCTTAAAATCTCCTTTGCTTGTTGAATTTTTGCTAAATATAGACTGTCTTAACATTACTTTTATTTGTAAGATTTACATTTCAAGAAAATAAGCCTTGCTTGTGCAGTTTGCTCTTGAGGGATGGGTTGATGCCTCTGTAATAGAGATCTTTTCTTGCTCAAAAACCACCTTGAAGTTAAAAGTGGATTTTAATTTGTTTTCATTTTTGAAGAGAGCATGTTTTCTCTGAAATAATAAATGTATTTTTATACTGTGCTAATGTCAGAAATCAGACATAAAGAAAGATGGTTTGTGTCACTACCTTTTGTTTAGGCAGAAAATAATTTTATGTCAGGTTCCCCAGGGACATTTTCCCCATCCCTCGAAGTGTTCAAGGCCAGGCTGGATGGGACCCTGAGCAACCTCGTCTAGTGGAAGATTCCTTGCCCATGGTATGGGGGTTGAAATAGGTGTTGTTTAAGGTTCCTTCCAACCCAAACTGTTCTCTGATTATATGATTCTTCGATTTGTGGAAGAGCAGGGAAATTAAGCCATTAATGACGTTGCTTCCTGATTACTTCTAGAAAGCTGTTCTCAGAGATATGAAGGGCTTAAGAACTTCTGGAAGTACATCATCTTTATGTAGTAAGTGTGATTTACGAGAACTATAATAGTGTTTGTCTCTTTTATTCCTTTGCCCTACATTAGAATTTTCTGAAGAAACTGGAACAATCCTTTATGTGTGTCTGCTGCCAGGAGTTGGTTTACCAGCCAGTGACAACAGAGTGCCTCCACAACGTCTGTAAAGTAAGAATAAACTGCCTTGCTCTGAGCTGTTTTCTTGGCTCTGAGACAGCAGTCACCAAAGCCATATGCATTTTAGAAAGACAGCAATAATTGCATAACATTCTGAGCAAAAACAAGGAACAAGTTTCCATTCAGTGTTTGCTGTGTAAACATCTTAATTTCGTGTAATGAAGAGGGGAAGTATGTTTCTTATAGTTCCTGATAGACGTAACGAGTGAGTTTTACCATTGCTGTCATGCCTTTGTGATCAGTGGAGGTGCACTAGGAACTGGTTAGGCCCACAGGTTAGATTTTGGCACAGTATCGATGATTTAATTTTACATCGTTAAGAAATAAAACCAGATTTTATAATTTTATAACTCTCTTAATAAGAGTTGTGAAAGAGTGGAGGGTAAATACCCTAGAAAATTATTTGGGCTCATTCAGAGAAAGTTACGTTATCTTGATACTCTTGGCATTGTTCATGTTTGGTAGGAGGGCCACAGAAGTCAGTACATTACTCACGTGTCTTAAAATCTTGGTCATGTAGCTGAATATAATGTAAGGAGCTTGGAATCAAATCTGGACCAGAGTTAATTTTGTAGCACTGATGTGTACAGACTCATGCACTGAACTGTGCATATTTGAATGGTGCCTACCTACCCAGTATTTCTTCCTGAGACCCTAAAAGGACTCAAACTATTATCATCCTAGTACAGTATTTGCTAACGCAAGGCTGCTGTTCAAGCAGATACCACTCCAGTAAAAATCAGGGCATTGTTATGTGTGGCCTGCACACATAGAAGGATTATGTCTCCTTGAAAAACAAGAAATATTATGAAAGAGGTAATATTTAGAATTATAGAATTGGAAAACCATGGAAAAAGAAAGAAGAGAAAGCTGAATGGCAACAAACCCAGAAAGCACAGTATTTGAAGATGTCAGTAAATATTTGAGAATACAGTATAACATCCAGTTAAAGTTGTAAGGAGTAGTTTGACAGTAAGCTACTGTTGCTGTTTGGACACAGGTCTGCCCTGACAAATTTACGATGCTCAGCAGTCTGCAGTAACATAGTAAGGATGACAGCACAGATGCTAATGTGTTAGAGATTATATTATCCTACAAATATCTGTAAGGCTTAACTGAATCTATTCTGATGAGATAGATGGAGATTGTTACATAAACAGTATACGTGGTATATTCACCTTCCTCTTGAAATGAAGATCTGGAAAACCATAGCAATCTGTGAAGCTATAAGAAAGCTGAAGATTGGCTGTGAGTTACAGGAAGGTGTTAGTGGAAATGAAGGGGAAACTTCAGTAGTGATTTAATTCCTCCCAAGCACAGTGTTTCCCATCCCAGCACAGAGAGGAGTTCCTTTGCTAGGACATTTTAGTCACAGAGTCAGGCACCAGAGGGCTTGGCAAAGATTTCCTTTTTTCTGGTAGGACAGCAGATTGTGCCTTTGGTTTACAGTGATTGCTTACTTTTTGCTGGTTAAACAAAGTTGTCACAATTTACTTCTCTGTCTTTGTGCGTCCTAGAGTTGTTTACAGCGTTCCTTCAGAGCTGAAGTGTTCACCTGCCCTGCCTGCCGCTATGACCTGGGGAAGGGCTACACCATGGCTCCCAACAAGATCCTGCAGACACTACTGGACCAGTTCTTTCCTGGTTACAGTAAAGGACGATGATGTGCTCAGACCCTTCTGTACTTCTCCCAGTGACTTTATAGACAGTAAAGGGGAATAAACATGGGAAAGTCAGCAGTGGACCAGACAGCTTGATGGGACTCAATACATTGTCACATTTTGAAGCAGCTAACCCTCTTTCCCTCATAGCCATTTCTTGGTGTTGTGAGAACTCTAATTCTCAGCTGTCTTTTACATCAAGGGTAGTTTTGGCCAGTTAAATAGTTTTTAAAGAAGAAGAAAAAAAAAAAAAAAGAAAAAAAAAGGAAAAAGAAAAGCCTCAGCTCTTACTGGCCTAGCTGATGCTTAATTTATGATTTGTTTTTTTGTAACTACCTCAGGACAGAGGAAAGTAAATTGTGTCAAACAATGAAACAATGTTGGGGATGAAAAAAACTTAGTGATGTTTTAGCTACACACTGCCTCCTGAATATTAGTTGTGCCTGGTCCATGTGGTTTGATTTACAAAAATAAAGAACCCAGTAACAAAACACAAACCAAAAGAAAAACCCACGAAAAACCAGGAAAAAGAAACAGATTCAGCACTTAAGCCATTTGGATTAAACAGCAAATTCTGTGGTGTGCATAATCCCTTTTTTGTCTTTTTCTTCTATTATGCTGTATTTTTTTGCAAGAACAGGCTGATTTTTAGTCTATTTTTGTGAGCTTCATTGTGCTTTTCTTGTATCTTATGCAAGTTGACTACTAATGACTAATGAGAACAATATGAATGCATTGTTGCTGCATTAGTGTAAAGTGATCTGTGTTTTTTGCACTTAAAGAGGGTATTCAAGACACTCTAGTTGTGTAAAAAATAGTTCATATAAAAAAAGCCACTTCTGTATTAGTTAAACTGTATGCTTTTAGTAGGTCTTGTATCAGTGGCAATACATCTACACAGCATTAAAGGCAGTGCTAGCTTGGAGAGGGTTCAAATCGCTTCATATTGTGATCTGAAATTTTATATACAATATACCCCCCCAAATATACCTTATTAAATATTTTATGATTCAGAAAATTTGCTAGTTTTGTTTTTACTATTATCCACTTAATTAATCATAAGATTTTTACAGAACTTATTTCTCAGGATACTAAATGCTTTCCTTAGGTGGCCTTAATTTTCAGGTGTGAGGCTTTATATTCCTTAACTCATTTCTCAATGAAAAGAACACTTCATTTTAAAAAAGGCCAAACAACTCCAAACCAAAATCCAGTGGTGACACTGATACCCATGGAGTCGCTCACAGCCTGTAGCAGTGCTCTGTCCGTGTCCCAGAGAAGGAGGGAGCCCTGCCTGTCCCGCTGCGTTGTTGGCATAGCTGGGAGCTGCGGGATTCCTGCACGGTGGTTGGTCAGCTACACGAGTCAGATTCCCTCCGTAGGCACAGAGGTTGCAGGGACAGCCTGTAGCCCACAGTGCTACAGGTAGTTCAGTAATTTCTGCAGAAAACAGATGTGATTTTACCTGTGTAAGTCATCCCATCTGTGTGGTAAGCACGTAAGACTTGTGGCGTTCTAGCTTTTATCTGAGTACTGTAAAATACTTTAATGCTTTGTTTTCCATTGGATAGATTTTACCAATTAATTCACAATATAAGTTTTGTCAGTTTTAGGTCAGTGGGAATTTACCTTCTTTATACAAAAATATGTAAACCAGTTTTTTAATATATTTTTTCAGTTACATAATCAGGCAACATGACTGCTTTTAACAAACACTAAAGTAGCTTGTCAAGACTGTGGAATTAGATTGGCAACAGAGAAAGACTGTCCTTTCCTCATATTACAAGTCTGCAGTGATTTTTTACATCCTTAATACTATATTAATAGCTACTGAAAGCTAGAGTAAAGAAATTCTGATTTTCTTCACTATGTATTGAGGTGATTTAGGATGCAGGTGCAGCTTTTCACATAAAAACTAGTATCTGGCCTGACTTTCCTTTAATGAAAGCCTTTCCTGTCTCCTACCATCTGCAGTCTCTTTGTGTAAAGCCCCCTACTGAAGTCATAAGGTAGGTAATGAAAAAGTTGCGGTCCCAAAACGTTCACTGTAAAAGACACAAAGTTAACAGTACTTAAAATATTGCTGTGAGCACCAGCCTCATTTGTGACATTTCAGAGAGTGTTCCCAGGCTGAGTGTGCATGTCGATCTTCAAGAAGAGTTTGGGTAGTGGCTGGTGGTAAGATGTAAAACTGTGTGGCTCTTTCTGTGGTCTCGGTGTTGCCCCAGTGCCTGTTTCCTAATTCACCAAAATTGTGCTTCATGTGGCTGAATGAGTTGATCCCTGTCGGTGATTGAAATTCAGACTTAATCTGAGACTGGTTCTGGTTCCTCGATCTCCATGTATTCAAAGGAAATGAGCTGCTTTTATACACTTCAAGACACAGTATTTCCTTACATGGTAACTCTCACTACACAACCCCATCCCGTGTTGCCACATCAGCAATGCACCTTCCAAATGTCTTTCCATGGGGTGATCATGCACTGCCCACTCGTCTGTCAGCTCCCGGCAGGCTCCTCCCTGCAGGGCTCTGCCGTGTGACACCTCCTCCCGCCAGGGCCTGTGCTGCCGTGTGCTCCTTTGTGCTGCCATGTGCTTATCTTTCCCCATAGTCCCTTCAGGGATGCTCACATACATCAAACACAGACAACTCTGCACAGGCCTGGGCAGGTTCTTTTCAAATGTGCTTGTAGCACAGAGGTCTGACTGTAACTAGTGAGAGGGTTGGTTTTATGAAAATTTGATTGGGAACATGCTAGAAAAAGCTCCTGTTCAAGGTCTGAGTTCTGGCTACAGAGTGATTTAATGTGGCACTGTGTGTTGCAGGAGGGCTCTGGTCTGAGTGCAGTTGGTGCTCTTGGAGAGCCACAGCTTAAGCTGTGAATCAGTTTTTACACAAGCTGTAGATAAACAAAGGCAAATTGAGTGCTCTGTATAAGAAAGCACCACAGAGACTTGAGAAACTGTGGAAAGAGTATTTTTTTAATCCAAGATTTAAGTAAAACTAAGAAGTTCACAGTGGTCTTTTATGCTCTCTCCAGAATAAGAGAGGACTAGATGGAACTACTAAGAAAAAATGATGTGATATAGAACAAGATTAAGTTTGTTACTGCTTGGTAAAATGGATCATTCTGGCTCATTAAAAAAAAAAAATCAGAGATTTATTTAAATGTTAATCTCTGACAGTATTTTCCTTTGTGTAGAAGTTTATTGCTGCTGTGCCAACTGTCACAAATCAGAACTTAAGCTTCGTAATTTCATATTGCCCTGTTGGACAAATCCAGCTGAAAAGTTTAAATCCAAAACATGACGACACTTAAAATTCTGACCAATTTTATTAGACTACAAACACTGATAGGTAAAAAAATCAGTATGAAATATTAACACTAGCAATGCTAGTTAGTGGTAATATGTGAAGTAAATTTAAAAATCTACTTCATTTTTTTACAAAATATAAACAATTACATATGCAGTTAATATTTATTAGTACTGCCTTATGTATCTGCATCTTTTCTACTTTTTAAACTGTATTTTCCATGCCACTTTGCAAATTGGGTATTAATTGTTAAAACTTTAGCACAAAACAGACAAAATGCTGAATCAAGGCAACTTCCAACATCAACTGCTGTGGAACAATCACATTTTGTTTACACCTAACATACTGATTGTATTTACATTTTAACTGAGCAGTGATTAATTAACAAACATGGTGATTATTCAGAATATACACAGTATAAATATCCCCAGGAAATCAGGAAAGGGCCATCCTGATGGAGTCAAAATTGCAGGCAGCTGGAAGTAGTCTTAGGAAGATGCTCTCTTCTGTTCAGAAAATGGAGATTCATAGGCTTCCATTGGTGGGCAGGTACAAACCAGATGTTGATCTCCATATATGTCATCAATACGAGCAATTGTGGGCCAAAACTTGGTTTCAGGCTTCACAAATGGCTAAGAGAGATAAAAAATCCCAACCATCTTAATTTTTCTGCCAAATAAAGCTTCAAAATTATAATAGACATTAGAAGCTTGAAGAATTACAAGTGCTGTGAAGGTGGATTTTTAAGTCATCCTTCAAATCTCTTTGCTGTCACTGAAAACTAACAAACATGTATAATAGAAGTGACAGTCAAAAGAATGTTTAGATTTTCAAAAAAGTCATGTCCTCTAACACATGCTTGCAAAGAAGCAGTTTTCATGAGATGAAAGAAAACTTTATTATCCTTTGAACAACTGGCTTACAGATAGGAAAAGTGGAGGAGACTGCTGTGCAGTTCAATATAGTTACAATATAATACATAAAGGAAAGTGGCAAACTTCACAGATGTACTTGAATTCTTACTCTTTGAAACAGTACATATCACTAAAATACTTGCAATTAAGTTACAGATGAGAAAGGTTGGTTACACCGACATGTAGCTGCTATGACTATGGAAGCAGTTAGGAAGTCTGATAGCAGAGTCCAGTTCCAATCTGACCTTTATTTGTAGGAGGTCCACACTGGTGTTGCTTTCCCCATGCTGACCCTGGGGCATCTGATCACACCCTTCTGCAAGTTCTTTTGAGCACAGCTTTGAATGTCAGCATGCAGGACCCTGTTTTGGGAGCCCTTGGTGCAGTATGTCAGAACAGAACAGGCTGTTTCCAATAGGAATGAATATTCAATGTTGAAGTGCTAAGATTCAGAAATCCAAGTCTGCACCTATGTGTAGAGACTTACTTTTTTTTGAGATCATCTTTCCTTGTCTTTAAAAACAGAACTAATGAAATTGCGGAAGAGCTCACACACATAAAAATGGAGCAACAGTAAAATGGCTCTTAAGTTTTCGTCCTTACCACATTACTTCATCTCCAACTAAGAAACTACAGAGCACAAAGCATATTTATGTATTACCACACCCCGAAGTTCCCATTATGTACTCACCAGTGGGAATGCTGCCACTTCTCTGGAGTAGGGACGATCCCATTTGGAAGAAGTGACACAGTTCAGAGTATGTGGTGACATCTACAAGAAAAGACATGTTTAGCACATGAAATTACTGAATTCAGTTGAACATATCAGTGTGAAGCCTTCTTCAAGTTCATGTTACCACATATAAATAATTACCATCTAGAGAACACTGTTTATCTGGGGGGGAAAAAGGCAGATTTAAACCAGGAGGCAAGTCAGTATTTGGATTTTTTTTCAGTTTGCCTAAAGATGCTACGAAAGGCTTGAATACGTTTTTGACTTTTCACTAAATTTAAAAGTCAGTACAGCATTAAAAGAGTTGAACAGAACTTGAGCTGATACCTGTTCTGTGCTGCTATTGCTAAAATAATTAATTCAATCTTTTTTATTGTTAATGTTAAGGTCATTCCACTTTCAGTCTTAAGCACTCAAAATAAGCATCTCTTTTGTTACTTTGAGATGGCCTTGAAATCTTGAAAAGATTAAGTGCATATGGAAATAACTTTCTCTGCAATGTCAGCAAAGGCCTGACTTCTGACTTGAAATAGTCAAAATTCAAATTTTGAAGAAGTTGAAGGTTTCTCAAAAAAATCTTATGTTCACTGTTGTGCACCGTTACTTTTGAGAGTACTGAAAGACCCGGAAGTGGGATTTTGCAGTCTCAAGGGTTAAGCTGATGGTGGTACCTTGCTCTACATGTCATCTTACCTTTAGCGGGTTAATTTGGGGGTCCATCCTGCCCTCCTCTATTTCAGCAATTTCCTGCCGAATGTTGATCATTGCATCACAAAATCTGTCCAGCTCTGCTTTGTCTTCAGACTCTGTTGGTTCAACCATAAGTGTCCCTGCCACTGGCCAGGACATGGTTGGAGCATGAAAACCTGGTGACAATAGCAGAAATCAGTCACTGACAATAGGTTATGAGATAATACATGCATTAGGTATCAGCAGATTCACAAATTCAGCCCTTTCTATACAATAATCTTTACAGGATTGAACATCGGTAGTGTTGGCACTGTACTTGAGAGGTAAGACAGACTTTTCAAGTATCTGTTTTTTTAGCGCGAAGGGTACCACCACTGTATTATTTACAACAGAGTTACACACTGATTTAATGAAACAGTTTATTAAAAAGGAACTTTAATGTACTTATCTGTGGGAACTCAACTCTATACCTAGTCAAAAGTCTGTTTAAAGTAGTGCATGATATTTAAGGCTCACTTAAGAAGGGCAGAAAGGGTGGGTTTTTTAGTATCACAGTCAGGCTTTGGATTATTTCACTGAAGCCGTATTACTGGTTAGAGTTTTGACTGCTTTCATGCATATTCATTAGAAGCACAGTTCCATAGGATCAAGCAGTTCAATGGGTCCTCTTGTCTGGCAGCCAAAGAGCATCCACAGTCAGATCCTTAAGTGCATGTGTACAAAACTGCATAAACTATATGAGGATGGAACTGTTCAAATCCTATTATCCTACTTCAACAGTATTTTTTTCCCCTATTTTGTTTTGTTTTGCTTTGTTTTGTTTTCGCTTTTTTTGCTTTTTGTTTTGCTTTTGTTTTGTTTTGCTTGGCTCCAACCCACTTGCTCCAAACGGTTGAGAGTCATGTAATCAGTAATTTGATGGGGCAGTAGACAAAACTGTGAAGTAGCAGCAGAGTCAGAAGTACCTACTACAAGTCAGTATATGCAAATATCTCTTCAAGCCCTTAAAGAACATGAAGAAGCCAGAAATGATTGTGACAGATTCACCATCCATAATCACAAAACTAGAATGTTTGTGTCTCCCTTTAGAAGAGATTTAGAAAATTTTCATGTGCACTGTTATTTTAAAGAATAGACATTTAACTTACCATAATCCTGAAGCCTCTTAGCAACATCTACAGCTTCAATGTTTGCTGTTTTTTTGAAAGGTCTTGTATCCAAAATGAATTCATGGGCTACATAACCTGTAAGTGAAAAAGTGAACACTGGGTTTACTTAGTAGGAGAAAATGCAATTTACCAAGCTGTCTATTCTGATTGGCTTTGTGGAGAACGTGGCAAAAAGACAAACTCAAAAATATCCACTTGGGCAAAACCTCAAATCTGAGAAATTATCAGGTAGGAGACATACAACTCAGATTTTGAAGACCGGCCCTTTGAGTCCCACATCATGTTAAGAGGAGGCCTCATCCAAGACCAGAACTAGGAATGAGTGGTCAAAGTAACTCCTACCATTTACAAGTTCTCTGAAAAAATAATTGGATTTCTCAATGGCCCAACACCATCTGGGTCTTAGGCTATCTTAAAATTAATCGAGATAATAAGTTTTATCTTATGCCAGAGCAAAGGTCATATCTAGTGTTACAGAGAGGCTAAAGACAAAAGTTATCTGTATTTATACATATGATTCTGGAGAACCTTGTTCCATTACATTGTTAAATCCTTAAAAATTTGCAATTTTCATTCACTTCTATTAAAGTACAACTTGCAGGTTTAACCAAGGTGTATGCCATGAAATTTAAGACTTATGTTTTAAAGATAATATATATTGTACTCAAATGTTCTTCGATGCTGTTCAGCTTATACAAGCAAAATAAATTCTCTGATAGTTACTCTTCTATCACAGTAATTCTTTTCATCTCTTCTTCATTACTGCTGTCCTCTAGCATTACTGCTGTCCTCTCCTCTGGAGAGCCAAAACAGGGAACCAGAATGTAGCTAAAATATTGTGCGTTGCCAAGGGAATTCTGTCTCATCTCACAAAAGTGAACAAGGAGCAGAAATGAGGGAAACTTGGTGGAATTTTTTTTCAGAGAAAGTGTGCAAGGGAAAGTACAGGTCCAAAAATTACTTTCAGTTCTTAAATTGTTGCACCATTGGTTGTGGAGATTTGGAAGTCTCAGCTTGGTTGTTTTCCTTTTTCTAATGTTCATTAATCTGCCATTAGATTAGATTTCAAGGAGAACAATCTAATGGTTTATCTTTTGGCATCATTTTTTCTAATTACAAACAGATACTACTTTTCTTCTACTTCCAAGTATCTCAGTTTCAATGCAATACATCCATAGAAGAAGTGTGTCAGGTTATTTCTCTCCTTGTGAAGAACATAAAAAGAAGTTTGAAATGCAGCTATCACACAGCATTAAAAAAAAGAACCAACTTCTACATGAGGCAAAAAAAAATCAGCCTGGTAGAAGAAAAAAGAAATGTCTAATACTTGCCTCTTGCTCCTCTGAAAAGGATTTTGTAGTGTTTCTCTAGCCTCTTTGCCATGTAATTTGCATTTAATATAGCAATCTCAGAAGCATGCTTCAGACCCTTTGCTCCCATTGTCTGAAAGAGAAGTAACGTGAAGAAACAGATCAAAAACAGGTCCCAAGCAAACCAAGTGTGCTCCTGCAGTGGCAAGCATGACAGACAGCACACCTCGATGCACCTGGCTAGTTCTAAGGCAGTCACTCTGCTATTACACTTTTCCACACGACACTCCAGAGAAGCACTGGATACTGACTGAGAGCACCTTTGGTGTACATAGATTATGAGAGTGTCTACTGTGTAAGAAGTTTAGCTTGAAGTCCAGTAGTGAGTGACCCAAACCTTTCCTCAAACTGAGAAGCTCTGAACTTAACAAAAAAAAGTGAGAACATAATGTCAAAAGGCACAGGCTGCCTGTCTCCATCCCACAGCAAGAGTGTCCAAAGAACTTTAGATGGGACAGTATAAATAGATGGCATTTTGCACTGTGAAGAAACAGCTCCCCTTAAAAATTTCTAATGGATTAAATATTCTGTAATGGGAACCAGTTTACAGTCACAAGTGATTTTTACCCACAGCTGAAAAGCCACCATGGAAATTGCACCAGTTCATATTTGCTAATTTTGAATTCCAGGAGAGCTGGTTTCCCTGGCAGAGCAAGTTTCCACGGTTAGAGTATCAAACTGGCAACAAAGTACTCTGAATGACACTGCCCTAGGTTCAATCATCCCCAGCTCTGTCACTGGGAGCGTTAAATGTTGCTCAGAGTCCTGGCATATCCTTCTCTCAAATAGAATTTGAACATACATTCATCTCTGTTGGCCAAATAGTTCCATGTAACCAAATATTTACTGGCTTATCACTAAATTGCAAGGGATTAACAAATTAGACAGATCACGATCAAGCTGTCTCACATGTAAAGCCAAAGCTAAGTTCAGTTTTCAAACTCAGTAAAATCCTTTGAAATGCAGGATATTGTAAAGTTGAATGTTACACAGATGTCCAGTATAACAATACTGATTCACACAACTAAAAATACTCTTTGGGGAACAGTAATTACCAAGCAGCTTTTAAACATGAAAACTTTAACGTCAGAAAGTGGAACCCTGACCACAGTTTTCTGCCTGGTGTCCACTTATCTCAAGAGCTATTACAGACAAGAGGTAAAAGAGTTAGGTACAGCAGTTGTCCTCACATCTTTTCTCACGGCAACATTGTCCTACTATAAAACAAGTAGGTTTGATGGATGTAAATAACCTATGACTGTACTGGAGTCACCTGCATTTCAATCTGTGCAAACATCTTATTATGAATTGCTGTTAAACCTGTTCACTTGATTCCAGTGGTGATTGAACTTGAAAGAGAAACAGAACCTCAGCTGATACTCCTTATGAAAGTCTACACACCTTGATATACACCCAGGAAATTGGCAATATAGCACTGGAACCCCAAGGTGCAGCACTGACAGTACCCAAAGGACATGCATTCTTATCCGGCTGTATTTTGATGACAGGGTGGGTAGGCAAGTAGGGAGCCAAATGTTTCTTCCTAAANTTGGCATTTAAATCCCTGGAAAGCTCATGAGAGTTTTAGTTAGAAGTAGTGTTTTGAAGTCCCATTCTCTTAGTGTCACGTAGTAGAACAGGTTTTAGAAGTGAGGAGTAGAGATTATTCCTCCTCTGAAACTTGGGGTGTAGTCACTAATCCTAAGGTCCTGTCACAGAGGAGCAATTCGTTTTTCAGATCCAGAAAAACTTCCACTTTTCCTTGGGACAGCAGTGAGGTTTTGGCCATTTTAAATCCCTGCTAACCAGAGCTCTCGGTGCTGGTACCAGGTGGGAGAGACTCAAACAGTGGGTTATGATTCAGTGGCTGTGACCAGCTGGGCAGTGGTTTCCTCCTCACATGTTCAGAGCTCTGCACGTGATGCTGGTGTCGCTGTTGGAGCTAAGTGAGGTCATTGATTACGAGGCAAAACTACATTTTGAATTCAGCTCTCAGGGTGGGAAGAGGGAAGGTTTGATGTGTGGGCTGCTACAGCCCCATCACACATCGGCCAAAGGGTTGCTGCGATTTCTTCTGCTGGGAGATGATTTAGGGACTGCATGCTCTGGTTCAAAACTATTTTGAGCGCTTGGGCCTTGTTTGTTCTGCGTGATGAAGATGGTTTCATTTTGGTAATGTATAAAAATGAAGATTAATGAGCCAGTTATGTCCATGTGTGGGACTGTCCCAGTCTGAATTGGCCTGATGTCCTGAAGCTGAACAAGGGTAGGCAAGTAGGGAGCCAAATGTTTCTTCCTAAAACAAAAACATTGATTTTAGAACTTAAATGTGTGTTCCTGTGTTACCGTATCTGGACAGTTTCAGCAGTAGTTTCTCTTCACCTTGCTTCCAGATACAGTTCTCCAGGAAGTCTGGTCTATGCCTTCTTCAAAAGAAAGTTTATTAACACAACTGCTGCCCGTGGAGGATGGCACTCAGTTTTCAACCTATCACAAGATATTCATGGTGCTATCCAAATAAAAATTACCTCCTTTAAACAAGTAAGANCATCATAGAGACTAGCTGACACAAACTAATGCAAACCTGATGGAATTGGGGGAAATAAATGGAGGCAGACACACTTCTGGGACCTTCAGACAACCAAATGAAATATCTGGCCTTCAAGTTAATGTGAAATAATGACCATTCCCCCTACTTTCAGCAACACAGTTCCACGATTACCATAAAACTTTGTTCAGATGTGGAAATGTGTCCTGGTAATCCCTTGCATAAACTTAAAAAAAGAGAAAAAAAAGATGCCTAGCAACACC